>CAUOFW020003041.1:0-40620 GCA_963454935.2 Ilex paraguariensis | reverse complement strand
AAAAACCAATTACATGATTTTTTACAAAAATTAGTCTAAAGCCACCACTCGACTTTCTTTATCAATGAGGGTCCAAGTAAGAGCCTTCCACCGATGCTTGTCCTACACCTGAAATGTTGTCCCCATAAAGGGTGAGTCACACTCAATATGGTGTCACCTAAAGAGGTTAATCCCCAAGCTAGATGCATATGAAATGCTCACATGCAATTCAACATTCAAACAAGCATTCATCCAAGAACATACAACTTCAAGAATGAATGTTGATTAACCCTAATTAGTGTATTAATGAACTGGATTATTAAGTTAATTGTGTTAAGGAAATGAGTTAAAATAGTCAAAGTAAGTGAAATTGGGGTTAGTGCGTAAATTAGGGGTAACGTGTGAAACTTATTATTTTTTACGGTTTTATGTGAAAATTATCCAAATTCAAGGGGATCAAAGTGTTCAAGCTTAAATTAGGAGGGGAGGTAAGTGCAATCACTACACAAATTCATCAAGCAATGCACCCAGACAATGGTGTTGGCATCCAGATAGGGCATGAGTATTCCTCTTATACCCTTTGATGAAGGGTGGACATGTACGATATTGTTTAAGTTATGAAAATGCTGATGTTTTAACTATGCTTTAATGTTATAGATACCTCCCTTTATTGATGTATGGTTACATTTATAATATACTTATGGTTATGAACACCGACCGGGACCTAATGCTATATACTGAATGACACCTAATGCTATATACCATATTGTCTACTAATTATGTACTTCATGTATGATACAGTGATGTACGTGATTGGAGTATATGTAACAGTCGATAGATTGGTCATAGACGGATTAAGTCTCGGCACAACTAATGCTTTTGATTTACTGCATAAACCAGATTCCCTTCATTGGTTAATCATCAACCTACTCATGAATAACTGTTGTGTTCCTCCTAAATTGCTTGCCTTCTAGTTCACTAGGGTTGTTTAACTGATGCATGGTACATAGATGTCGATTGCATAATTCCAGTACTCCTCATGAATGGCTTGCCTTCTAATTTATCAGAATTATTCGATTGTTGCATGAAAATATACCTGCCAGCTAACTTAATTAGCTGCTGGATACGATTCAATAGACATCATACCTATCGGTTGACTTTTTTGTGAAATGGGATTAATTACTGTAAGGTGGCATTTTTAATAATCGAAGCAATATAATGCGTATGGAATCCCCAAACTGAAGGGTACCTTTTAATTATCGCATTTTCATAGTTTTAATTAAGCTTATTTTAAGTTGTTCTAAGCTCACACCACCAGGTATTTCATTTTATTTTGTATTTGTAGCAACTTCACTGTTTCTGTTCTGAATTCCAATTATTAGCTCCCTATTGGTTTGACCTTGGATTTATACTGAGTATAATTATTTAATTTGACCACCTGGACTTGGGTGTACGATACTATTCAGGTGGTGGAATAGGTGGACGATCAAGCAAGGTTTTGGCACCGTTGCTGGAGAGTTACGATGATTTTAAATTGAACAAGAAAGTTGTCTAATTTGTATTATATGTTTATTTACTGTTTGCTGCATTTTCATTGTTTTATGTCTGTTAATTCATTAGTGGGGTCTATAAATCAATCTAATCCTTCATCTCCATCATCTTCATCTTCTTCACAAGCATCATTTGAATTAAGCATGGCACATAATAATCAACGAGAACAAGAGGTAGTTCAGAATGTCCAACCATTAAGGAAGTATATGCATCTTGCACGCATTAGTGTCCCATCATGTTTTTCTTTTCTTACTAATGCTCCAAATCATAACTTTAAGCCAAGGAGAATACAATTGTTACCATAGTTTTAAGGTTTGGAGTCTGAAATCCCGTATCTGCACGTTAAAGATTTTGAAGAAGTATGTGGTGCTTTGCAAGATAATTCTAAAATGTCCCGGTAAAAATTTTTTCCTTTCTCTTTGAAAGAAAAGGCTAAACGATGGCTAAATTCTTTAAAAGCCCAATCTATTCCGAGTTGGCAAGTTTTACAAACTGAATTTTTCAAAAAAAACTTTCCAGAGCATCGCACTAATGCATTGAGCTGTCAAATCATGAATTTTTCTACAAAAAGAAGGGAAAATTTGTTATGAATATTGGGAGACAGTTAAGGATCTTCTTTAGGCTTGCCTGAATCATGCATTTGAGAGTTGAACTCTTGTAGGTTTTTTCTATGATTCACTTCCATCTGCATTGCGTCAATTTGTTGAAATGATGGCCTAGGGAGAGTTTGTGAGTACAATTCTCAAGGCGGCATTTGAGTTCTTTGATACCATTTCTAAAAGTTCCCAAATGTGGGATTCGGTCTCTCCAATCATTGTTGAAACCAAGCCATCTACATCCCAAAGAGGGAAGTATCTGTTAAAAGATGATGATGACCTAAGGGCCAGAATAGTTATGTTGCCCCCAAACACTTGAAGCCTTTGAAATGAAAAAAATGAAGTATCTATAGTGTCTACCACTGAGCAGTCATGTAAAATCTGTGCATTGTCAGGATATCCCAAAGGAGAATGTCCCACTATTCCTACATTTAATGATGTCTTGATGGAACAGTCCAATTTCATTTCAAACTTTAACAAGCCCTATTCCAATCCTTGTTTTGAACCCTATAACCCAAGGTGGCAAAATTACATGAATTTTAGTTGGAAAAACACACAACCTGTGAGTCAACAACAAGGTCCACCTTCAGGTCTGCCCTAAAATCAATAGTGACATCAACCCAAAATCAGTAGTCATATCAGCCCCAAACTCAATAGTCATATCAGCCATACCATCCCTCACACAAAAGGAATCTAGGTGATACCATGAACTAGTTTATTCAGAGTTAAATGAGTTTCAATAATCAACAAATCCATGCATTTAATGATTTCAAATCCCAAAATTTACTGAGTATTGAGGATATCAAGAGTCATTTAGCCAAATTGACCCATTCCTTGAGCACACTAGAGAAGGGAAATTCTCATCTCCACCAAAACCCCCACAAAGTCACAACTAGGCTAATGTTGTCTCTTCTGAACTATCTCTAATTCTGGTCCAAGCAATTACCACATTGAGAAGTGGTAAGGCGATAGACAAAATGATTAGAGATATGTTAATTCCTAAGCCAAAACCTGAGTCAATCTCATTCAATGAACCAGTTGAGCCTGAACCCGTAAGTAAAAGGAACCAGAACCTCAAAATGAAAAAGAACTTTCATGTCTTTTTTCTTTACCTTTTTCTCAAGCAGTCAAGAACCCTAAATCTCCAGTCAATCATTTTGAAATCATTAACTTGTTTAAAAAAGTAAAGATTAGCACCCCCCTTGTTGGATGCAATCAAACAAGTCCCATCTTATGCCAAGTTTTTAAAGGGCCTTTGCATACTCAAAAGAAATATCAATGTATAAAAAAGGCCCCTGTTAAGTACAAAAATCTTGGAAGTCCTATAGTATCATGAATAATCAAAAATTTCTAGATTGAGCAATCTCTGCTTCATCTGGGAGCCAGTGTCAATTTACTTCCATACTCGGTCTATAAATAGTTAGGGTTGGTGAGTTGAAACCCACCAATTTCACATTGCAATTGGCAGACCAATCTATGAAAACCCCATAAGGAGTTATGGAGGATGTGTTAGTTCAAGTCGATGAGTTCTATTTTCAAGTGGATTTCATTGTTTTAGATACTTGGCCAGGTCTGAATACTTCTACATACACTCCAATCATTCTAGGTCAACCATTTCTTGCAACATCTAATGCATTAATGAATTGTAGGGAGTGGAATTGAATGTGTTTAACATGGCAAAACAACCTAGATATGAAGAAGTGATGAGTGAAGTGAATTGTGTCAAGTTGTTAACTCAAAGTCTATTTGAAAAAGAGTGTACAAAGAAGGAGTCAAATGCATTATAGTCTATACAAAATGAAGAGTCTGTATAAATTTCAATCATTTAAGCATGGAGTCCAAATTTTAAAAAATTACTGCCTGTAGAACCTAAGTCTGTAAAGCCTAGTGTTGAAATTATTAAGCCAGAATTGAAAAATCTATCGACTGACTTTAAATGTGTCTTCTTTGGGGAGGATGGAACTCATCTAGTACTAATATCTTCAAAATTGTCAGAAATCCAAAAAATGAAATTGATAAAAGTCATTAAAAATCATAAAAGTGCTATCGGTTGGTCAGTAGTAGATATAAAGGGAATAAGTCCTCTTCTATGTACTCATTGCATATACTTAGAAGAATATTCTATACCATCCCAACAACTACAAAGAAGATTGAACCAGCATTGGAAAGAAATAGTCAGGGTTGAAATACTTAAACCGTTAGATGCTGATATTATATATCTTATATTCGATAGCAAAATGGATTAGCCCCACACAAGTAGTGCATAAAAAATCTGGTGTTCCTTTTATACAAAATCAAGAAAATGAATTAGTCCTTATGTGTACAGTCATTGGTTGATGTTTGTCTATTGACTATCAAAAGTTGAATACACTCACCAGAAAAGATCATTTTCCCCTATCTTTCTTAGATCAAGTCTTAGAAAGAATAGACAGTCATGCATATTATTGTTTCTTATATGGATATTCTGGTTATAACCAAATTGGAATTGCAATTGATGATCAAGAGAAAATCACTTTTATATATCCTTTTGACACTTTTGCCTATAAAAGAATGTCTTTTGGATTATGTAATGCTCCAGCTACTTTTCAGTGTTGTATGTTAAGTATTTTAGTGATATGGTGGAGCAATTTTTTGAATTCTTTATGGATGATTTTTCAATGTATGGTGATCCATTTGAATTATGTTTAGAAAATATTGAAACAGTTCTTACCCGATGTAAAGAGACAAATCTTGTTTTGAATTGGGAAAAATGTCATTTATTGGTCACACGGGGTATTGTTTTAGGTCATGTAGTTTCTGTAGAGGGAATTGAAGTTGATAAGTCTAAAATTGATTTAATATCCAATCTCCCTCCACCAAAGACTGTAAAAGATGTTTGATCATTTCTAGGTCATGCAATATTCTACAGAAGATTCATTAAAGATTTGAGTTCGATATCTAGGCTTATGTGTAATCTTTTATGTCAAGATGTACCATTTGATTGGAATGATGCATGTCAATTAGCATTTGATAGACATAAAATCATGCTTATTTTTGGACCAATAATTTAACCATTTGACTCGTCTTTAACTTTTGAAACAATGTGTGATTCTAGTGATTATGCAGTAGGAGTTGTCTTAGGCCAGAGAAAAGACAAGAAACCATATGTGATTTATTATGCAATAAAGACTTTGATTGATGCACAAATGAATTATTCTACTACAGAAAAAGAATTGATTGATGTTGTGTTTCCTTTCGATAAATTTTGTTCATATTTGGTTGGATCCTCAATTGTTGCGTTTACTGATAGTGCAGCCTTAAAATATTTGCTTACCAAGGAGGATGCTAAACTACATCTCCTTATATTGGATGTTGTTGCTTCAAGAATTTGATATGTTCATCAAAGACAAGAAGGGAATTGAAAATATGGTAGCTGATCATTTATCGAGGCTGACTTATGATACAAAGGAAGAATCCATGCCAATCAAAGTAATTGTTCTAGATAAGCAGTTATTTGCAGTAACAAAAGTACCATGATATGTTGATATAGCCAATTATTTAACCTCAGGTACTATTCCTATTCATTATTCCAAGACCGACATAAAGAAATTTTTGAGAGAGGTATGCAATTTCTTTTGGGAAGATCCCTATGTGTTTAAGTATTGTAAAGATCATATCATAAGGTGTCGTGTACCCAATCAGGAAATCGGTCAAGTCATTTTATTTTGTCATTCTGAAGCTTTCGGTCGGCATTTTTCTTCAAAGAAAATTGTTACTAAAATTTTGTAGTGTTGATTTTATTGCCCCACTCTTTTTAAAGATGTGCATGTCTTTTGTCTAAATTGTGACAGATATCAAAGAATGTAAAATATTTCAAAAAGAAACATGATGCCTTTAAATCCTATTTTGATCATTGAAATTTTTTATTTTTTGGGCATCGATTTTATGGGACCATTTCCCCTATCCTTTGGTTATCTGTACATTTTGGTTGCCTTTGATTATGTTTCCAAATGGGTAGAAGCAATCTCGTGTTGAAATAATGACCACCACATAATGATCAAGTTTTTAAAAGAAAACATTTTGTCCAGATTTGGAATTTTTAGAGCCATTATCAGTGATCATGGAACACATTTTTTGCAAAAAAAAAAAAAACAAAATTGGAAAACCTCATGAAAAAATATTTGATTTTTTACAAGATATCCACCCCTTATCAACCCCGGACCAGTGGACAAGCAGAATTGGAAAATAGGGAGATAAAATACATTTTAGAAAAAAATAGTAAATTCAGACCCCATGGATTGGTCTCTGAAACTGACTAATGCACTTTGGACTTACCGTACTACATGCAAAGTCGTGAATGAATATTTTTCATGATAAGAATATAGTGTGGAAGTCTTTTGAACATTGTCAGAAAGTTCTGTTATATAATTCAAGACTCCATCTATTTTCTGGTAAATTAACATTGTAAAACCCAGAAAATTTAAAATTTTGTAAACACAGGCAAAACGTTATTTTGCTGTTATAGTACGGGTTGAAAACCTGAATATTTCTAGATATTGAATGATGACATAGACCTCATCTTTGGATTCGTCTCGTGAAATCTAGTTACCACGTCAAATTTCATTGAATTCTGAGATAATCGAGTTTTTTGTGTTTTGCGAGGCAGTCGAGTCTCGGGATGCAATTTAATCATTTCGGGATAAAAATGGACCGGGAAACAAAAAGGTTGTGTGGTGCATTGTGGGCCAAGTATTCTAAGAGTATAAATAGGGGAAAAATCAGATTTTCCCCCATTTCTTCAGCCGCCCATTAACGTTGAGAGAAAGAGAGGGAAACTCTAACTTCACTATACGATCTACAAGGCTACGATGCTCAAATCCACTTGGGAGAAGAATAAAAGTTAGTCTCCTCGTCGAGGGCTACGAGACCACACTACAAATGAGGGATTTCACCAAAGTTTGAAAATCAATCTTGGTGGAATCAAGGGCTTGGGGCAAGAATTAGAGTCTTGAAGGCTTCTACCAAGTGGATTTATGCTTCAAGAGGTAGGGTTCCTTCCTACTTAGGTTTATTTTACAACCTAGGGTGTTATATGTAATGGGTAGATGGATAGCTATATATATCACTTGTCTATAGTTGTGAAATTGATGGAATTGGGTGATTGGTGAATTGGGTATGTGAATTTGACCCAAATTAAGTAAAATTTCTAGATTGGAATGTGGTGGGTTACAATTATTGCGTAATTCTATGGAAAATGGGTGTTATGTGGGCATGCTATATGTCTTATATTATGCTTTGTGAATGAGGTGGAAATTCTTATGTGATAACATGAATTGTTGCCTTGAAGGTATTTGCCAAAATGCCTATGTGTGGATTAAGTTGTTATGACATGATGATGTATAACATGCATAGAAAATGTGTTGGAAAGAAACATTGATATGTGCTCATTAAGATATTGACATTGTGATGATTTATGGAATTTATATGTTTATGATATGAATTTAATGGAACATGTAGACATGTGGTTTAAAATTGCTCATTGGCATTCATTACATTGAGCATGATGTTGGTAGTGTAATGGTCCATTATATTGCGTTATACACGGAGAACACATCGCATTTAATGGGTGTAAGTGCATGGTTTGGGTCAAACACCATCCTCGGTGGATGACAAGTGGGCTCGGTACCGTTGGACCTCAGTTCAACAGAGTTCCACGAATGCATGAAAAAAAATATGTGTCAAGTATAGCAAGAAGGGCTAGACACGTCCTCGGGTGCAATGCCCGGCTACTAGTTCATACACTCCATCGGTGCAAGTCCAAAAAGTGTTGAAAGGTGTATGGAGCCAATGGTGAGATTCCAAAATCCGTTACCCAACAAAGACTTTAGAGTTTGTTTTATAAAATTATCCATTTAATGGGTAACATCCACAATGATTTGGTTTTACAAATGCATCACTTTTATTTTAAACAATCATTGGATGCGTTTTTCGTCAATTGACAGATTCATTACACATGCACATTGTATTATGTAATGGGAGTCGGTGAAGGCTCGGGGTTAAATTGCATGAGTGGGTCTCATCTCATATCATGGCATGATATGTTGATTCCAACATTGATTTGCATATATATTGGTTGGAATGATTGTTGTTGGAAAATGTTGTATATGAACATTGCATATGCACTTGCGTTGGGAAGTAGCCTCCGTAGGAAATATCCTATTGGGCGTTGGCTCACCCTATACAGGAAAATATTTCAGGTGCAGACTACACTCAGATGGATGGCACTCATTTGGGGCATCAACAATGAAAAAAACCGAATTGTGGCTTTTGGAAACAAGCTTTTGTAAAAATTTTTGTTGACAACCCATTTGGCATGTTAATGTATGGAATGGGTTGTATTTGACGTTGTATATATTACATTATAGGTGAGAAACATGATTTAATATGTTTTGGATGAAAAATGTAAGTTTTGGAATGGGTTAAAATTGACAACAGATGAATTGGGTAAAACTAGACAAAGTGTACCGGTACAGTCTGCCCAGAATGAAAAGCGTACCGGTACTGTCTCTTAAAATCTCAGATTTTTAAATTATTTTGCTAACCTTTTGAACTTTGTCTTCTTTAGTTCCAACGATACAAATAGACGTTAAATGAGGTATATTGAGGCTTATTGGACCTCTGTTGAATTAAATGATTAAAGGAACATGGGTTATACGTGTAAGCTATGATCCCTGTTACAGGGATGTGATGGACGTGATGTCCAGTCCGCGACATTCACGGATATTTTCACGGGTTGATGGATGGTCAACAGGACCCCCAATTTTAGGGGCGTCACAGCTTGGTATCAGAGCATAGGTATACGAAATACCTAGGGCTTGATGGGCATTGGGTTTAGACCATTGCATGCATTGTACATTTCATCTTATGTGCTTATATTTTGTTACATGATTACATGTTATGTGATTATGTTAATGATATGGATGGTAAAATGTATATGGAAGGAAAAAACTAGGGTTTCAGAAAAAGGGATGAACGGTGTAGTTCATGGTGTAAAAGTCTACTAGTGTGGGGTATACACTCTACTAGGGAGACAAGGAGTGAGATCTTAAAGTTTATACTTGATCCCTATCTTAGGATATTATGTGAGGTTCTATTGCTATCTTACATGTGTGTAGATGGCAAATCGAAGAAGGTGACACTGAGGCGGTGGGTGGAGCAATAACCAACGACCACCAACCTTTGACCAATGCGTCGTTATAGAGCCTATGGGTACGATAGCTGCGAACTTAGCACAGACAAGTGCCAATATGATCCAAGAGGCTCAAGCCATCCAAAGGAGTTTAAGTTCCATAGGTCACTAGCATTCATGGAAAAAGCAGAGGACATCCAGCCCACAGGGATCGCAAGGGCACGGTCAAGCTCAAGGTTGTTTGTCCCAAAGAGGGAAGAAGTTCAAGGGGACATTTCAAGGAGGTCAAAAGACATGTTTCTATTGTCGACAATCGGGCCATGTGAGGAAGAATTGTCCCCTGAGGCAAACCTCAAAGAGTTCCGAGACGTCTCAATCTCAGTCGCCAATGGGACTCTCATAAGCACACATTGTTCATACCTGTCCCATTTTGAACCAAGGAGATCTATTCCAACTACAGGGTGCTATCCGAGCCCCTAGTACTTTACGTGTGGATATGCCAAAATCAGGGCGGATGAGCTAGAATGTGGGCCAAGGCCAAGGGCAAACCTCCCAAAGTAGTGGACACTTTCGAGTTCCCAGCCAAGCAGGGCAGAGGCCATGTTACCATTGTCACCAAGTGGGTCATAGAAGGCGGGATTGTCCTTATAGGCAGGGATCCCAGGGCATGGGTTAAGGTCTAGGACAGGGCCCACAAGTCGAAACTTCAGGGACCCAGGGTCTACGCCATTGCACCTTAGACTAAGTTGACAGACCAGTCGGTGGCCCACGGTACATTTCTTACTTCTCGGATTATGAGCACATGTGTCATTTGATTCTAGCATGCTATATACTGTTATTGTCACGTTTCGTTAATAAAATAGATTTAGAAATCACAACCCTACAGGAGTTTTTAGGGGAAAAGTTAACCTTAGGAGCTAAGGTTAGGGTTGTACTGATCAGATATGTTGGGGAGGTGACTTAGAGATCTCGGGGATTCTACTCATTTTGGACCTTAGGGTTATGGACATGTTAGAGTTTGATGTGATCCTTGGAATGAATTGGTTGATGGCACATCAGGTCGTCATTGATTGTAATAGGAAAAGGGCCGCTGCTTACACACCTAATGGTGTATGTTTTAAGTTTCAGGGGGGAAAGCATGATGCTTTACCCCAAGTCGTGTATGACTCCAGATGACACGAACAGTGGATGGGTTAGCTTGCAAGCCTTACCCTAGAGGACGAGGCGAGACAGAATTTGGGTCTACCTCGGGTGGTATATGAGTATGAGGATATCTTTTTGGATGAACTACCAGGATTACCTCCACATAGAGATGTAGACTTCAACATTGAGTTACATCCCGGTACGTCGCCTATTTCTATGACTCCACATAGGATGGCACTAGTCGAGTTATATGAACTCAAGGTCTAGTTGCAAGAATTATTGGACAAGAGCTTCGTTAGACCAAGAACTTCACCTTACGGCGCTTCGGTGTTGTTTGCCAAGAAAAAGGATAATACCCTTCAGTTGTGTACAGATTATCGACAGTTGAACCAGGTCACCATTAAGAATAGGTACCCTTTGCCAAGGATTGATGATCTGTTTGATTAGCTGAGGGGAGCGTGGGTCTACTCCAAGATAGATCTCCGCACAGGCTACCATCAGTCGAGGATCAGGGAGGCGAATATCCCTAAGACGGCGTTCAGAACGCAGTATGGGCATTTCGAGTTCACTATGATGCCATTTGGATTGACGAATGCCCCGACGACATTCATGGATCTCATGCATAGGGTGTTTCAACCCTACCTTAATCAGTTCGTCGTGATCTCTGTTGATGACAACTTGATCTACTCCAAGTTTAAGGAGGAGCATGAGGGGTCACTTGAGGTTTGTTCTCCAGATGTTGAGAGATCAACAGTGGTACGTCAAGTTCATCAAATGTGAATTTTGGCTTACTGAGGTTAAATTTTTGGGACATGTAGTGTTCGCTTCGAGTGTATCTGTGGACCCAGAGAAGGTTGAGGTGGTTATGAATTGGGAGAGACCGAAGTCAGTCTTTGAGATCCGTAATTTCTTGGGATTGGTGTGGTATTACCGAAGATTCATTGAGGATTTCTCTTGATTAGCTGCTCCTATGACCAAGTTAACCCGGAAGGAAATCAAGTCTAAGTGGAATAATGTAATACCCCACATGCGTTAAAAAAAAAAAATAAAAAATAAAAGACATAGGTGTTCAGTAATTATTTCATTTGAAATGTTAAAATAGTATAACTCAAGGAAAGAGTAGTTAAAAGATTAGTTTCGGTATGAAAATGTACAAAATAAATCATAAAAGAACTTGAACTAATTAGGTCGATGTAGAAAAGTATGTAGGATAAGTTAGGATTAAAGTTGGAAGGATTGGAAGTGAAAAGGGGCGCCCAAATGGGCGCTGGGGCGCTGCTCCGGGTACATTGCCTACTCCGGACCAGTTGTCGTAGAATCGTCATAACTCTTGCTACAATGGTCCGATTGAGCTGAAATTTTGCCACAATGCAGAAGACATCTAGATCTACAACTTTCATGTTTTGCACTTTTTCAGATTCAAAGTTTATCATGATCAACAATAAGGAAAACAGTAAGTCTGGAAAACCCCCAAAACAGACGATGAACAGTAAAAGTCGGGATTTTTGGGTTTTAAAACATCCATTCCAAGCCCTATTTCTCCCATTCTTCATTTCCCTTCCACTCTAAATACCTTAGAGCCCTAAGAGAAGAGAAAAGGGAGAGAAAAACACCAAGGTCAAGAGAGATTCCCACCTCATAAAGATCAAAACCGAATTTCTCAAGTTTTCTCTTCTCCACCCATTTCTTTTGCTTCTATTCCTCAACCACTCACACCCAAATCTCTAGAAATCCTAGGAGGACGAAATTAAGAGGAAAAGGAAGGAGAATAGGAAGATTTTGAATCTTGGGTCTTAGATTGAAGCTACAACCAAGAGGTAGGGGATTTCTTCCTAATTTCTTACATTGAGGCTAGGGTTTATGTATATACATATTTTTTCCACTCCCATCCATATTTATTTGATATGATTTGTATGATTCTTAATTCTCCTTGTAATAAATGCTATGTTTGAATAATGGGATGGTTTGGTAACCACTAAATTTCTCTTTTTCATCTTCCAAACTTGGTTTTAAGAAAAATTGAGTTTTCTCCATATATTGCCTTGGTTCTCACTTTATAAATTTAGTGTTCGATATTGTTCAACGAAAATGATCTTTATATTGATCTTTTGCTCATTTTAATTCCATCTTGCTATGACGCTTTACTTGTGAAATTTGGGTATTTTGCGATTAATTGGTAAAATGTGAATTGATTGAGAATATGTTGGTTTACTCATTGTATGGTGGTTGTGAGGGACTTGGATTACCTACGAGATATGCCGTAGAGTGTAAATGTCAGTTGAACCCAGTGGGGGGGGAGATGGTTTCTTGCACTTGTAGTGAGTTGTCATTTGGTAATGCGACCACTATCGTACGCCTGGAGTTCGAACTAGGGTTGGTATACCATTCCTGGGGAGGGACTCGTCACTGCCATTGGGATGGTAGACGCCCCTTCCCTAAGTACTTGTGATTGTGATTATAAAAGGGTGGACTAGGTATAATCGTTGGGTAGATTCATGAGAAACAATCAACATACATGGTACGGGGATGAACCAACATAAATGTGATGATTGGCTGGAATGGCTTGGCCGGTGCATTGGTATGGGACGATGCATCGGAGGGAGCCCCTCCTAATTGACTTAATGTTGGAAATGGTTTGCTATGGTTAAACTTAATTTATTTCTCTCCTTAACTACTGTATGGCTTAAACTTGAGATCTATTTAAAATGTCCTGTTTTACTTCAAATTCATATATGTTATTTATGAAATGTGACCGACCAGTTTTGTATTTTATAAACCTTGTTGGAGTTGGGAAGATTTTGCTACAGAGCCTAGTGTTCATCCCCTACTGTTAACATTTTTCAGACTATATCCTTGAGGAGGAGCCAGGAGTCGAGGAGCCCGTTCTTTGGGAGACTCCGATCGACGGGAGCGTAGATCCCGAGGTGGACGCCTAGAGCGGCCCTTCTATTTTGTTCTAGACTAGGCTATTTTTTTGGAAAGATTGTAAAGTCTAGTTATCTTTTGAAATTCCGCTGCTTATCATAGTTTAATTCTTTGGGAATGTACATGCCATTGTGGGCATATTTTTTTGGGTAACATGTAAATCTGATGGATTGATTATATAGTAGTTAATTGGACCCGGTGTGGTCATTATAGTAGAATTGCACAGGTTGGATTTTGTGGTAGAGCTCCCCGTACAAAGGAGACTCTGCCCGAATTTTGTTAAAATATCAATGGTTGATGGATAAAAACTTCTTATTTATGGATTTATTTAGTGCTCTCATGATTGTGAAAGGTTTTAGAATGTAATGCCGTCCGAGGGGGTATTTGGGGCGTTACAAATAAGGCTTGTGAGAAAGCATTCCAGGAGTTAAAGAAGAGGCTTACATCAGTTCTTATCTTGATAGTCCCAGAAAGGGGACAGAGATACACATTGTATTGTGATGCCTTAAAGGACGGACTTGGATGCGTTTTGATGCAGTCTAGGAGGGTGGTAGCTTATAGTTCTCGGCAGTTAAAGAATCACGAGCAGAATTATCCTACGCACAACATAGAGTTGGCTGCCATTGTCTTTCTCTTAAAGGCTTGGCGCCACTACCTATATGGTGAGCAATTTGAGGTGTTTTTGGACCACAAAAGTCTGAAGTATATTTTCACACAGCGGGACCTCAACATGAGGCAACGCAGGTGGATGGAGTTCCTAGAGGACTATGACTTCACTTTGCATTACCATCCCGGTAAGGCAAATGTGGTGGCTAATGCACTTTGCCGGAAGTCGTGGGGAGTTATGGCTAATTTGGCTTCCCAGGAGTGGAGGATGCTCAAAACTGTAGGATAGTTTAGGCTGCATTACACTAATCAGACTCGGGTGTTTTAGGGAGCTTGGTGGCTACACCTTCCCTACTGATCAAGGTGATTGAGTCCCAGGGGTTGGATATAGAGTTATCATCCATTAGGGACCGAGTATAGGCAGGTTCTAGTGACGAGGGCTGGACCATTCACTCGAATGGTAGTCTTTGGTATAGGGGGAGGATTGTGGTTCCCTAGTCGGCGGAGCTCAGAGAGGAGATTCTCAGGGAGTTCCATTGTTCCCGATTTGGTGTACATCCAGGTGGCACGAAGATGTACCATGATCTTCGTCGCCAGTACTATTGGAGCGAGATGAAGAAAGATGTTAAAAATTTTGTTAACCAATGTCTCACGTGTCAGCAGGTTAAGGCTGAGCGCCAGAGATTAGTGGGATTACTCCAACCTTTGGAGGTAGCTAAGTGGAAGTGGGAGCATGTCACGATGGATTTTGTGACTCATTTGCTACTGACATTGCGGTGACATGACGCGGTGTGAGTGATAGTGGATCGGCTTACCAAGTCGGCACACGTTTTGGCTGTGCGGATGACCTTCACATTGGAGGAATTCTGCTGGTTATATATACGAGAGATTATTCGACTGCATGAGGTACCCGTATCTATAGTATTGGATCAGGATCTCAGGTTTAAGGCTCATTTTTAGGAGAGTTTTCAGCGACCTATGAGGACACAGTTGATGATGAACACTACTTTTCATCCATAGACGGACGGTCAGTCTTAGAGGACCATCCAGACGTTAGAGGACATGCTACGGGCATACGTCCTAGATCTCAAGGGTAGTTGGGAAGATCACTTACCCTTTGTAGAGTTCACCTACAATAACAGTTACCAAGCGAGTATACAGATGACACCCTATGATGCACTTTATGGGAGGCCTTGCCATTCTCCCATCTATTGGACAGAGGTGGGAGAGAGACCCTCTACGGGTCCGAACTTGATCGGAGACACCTCAGAAAAGGTAGACTTGATTCGAAAGCATCTTCTCAAGACTCAGACCCAGTAGAAGAGCTATGCTGATAGACAGCGATGACCTCTAAAGTTTGAGGTGGGAGATCATGTATTCTTGAAGGTGATGCCTAAAAGAGGAGTGGTCAGGTTTGGTAAGCGGGAAAAGCTGTCACCGAGGTACATCGGGCCCTTCGAGGTACTTGAGATGATTGGTCCCGTTGCTTACCGATTGGCACTACCGCCAAATCTATCGGGTGTTCATGTGGTATTCCATGTCTCTATGCTCCAAAAATACACCCCAGATCCAACTCATGTAGTGGATTGGGGAGAGCTTGTGGTTGATGCTGATGGGACCTTTGAGGAGGGACCGGTGCACAACATGGATAGCCGAGAGCAAGTTTTGTGAGGCAAGACCGTGCAGCTAGGGAAGTGCAGTGGCAGCATCGAGGAGTGGAGGAGGCGACATGGGAGCGTGAGGACACTATACGTACCCACTATTCGTTCCTGTTTAAGGATGGAGGTACAAGTTTTGTGATTTTATGTATAAAGTCATTGTTGCATACGCATGCGGTTAAGTGTATATATGTGTGTGTGAATTTTGGGGACAAAATCTTTTTAAGGGGGAAGAATGTAAAACCCAGTAAATTTAAACTTTTTTAAACAAGGGCAAAACGGTAATTTTGTCGCTACTGTACGAGTTGAAAACCTAAATTTTTATAGATCTCGGATGATGATATGGACCTCACCTTTGGATTCGTCTCGCAAAAATCTAGTTACCACGTCATATTTCATCGGATTCTGAGATAGTCGGATTTTTTGTGTATTACGAGGGGTTGAGTCTCGGGTGACCCAAAATGGGATTTTCAATAAAAATTTGAAAGTTGAAAAATAATTAAAGGTAAATTAATTTAAAATTGAACCGGGATGAAATTTAATCATTTTAGAATGAAAATGGACCCGAAAACAAAAAGGCCATTTGGCTCGTTGTGGGCCAAGTATTCTAAGTGTATAAATAGGGGGAAAATCAGATTTTTCCCCATTTCTTCAGCCGGTCATTAACGTTGAGAGAAAGAGAGGGAAAGTGAGGAAAACTCTACCTTCTCTCTACGATCTACAAGGCTACGGTGCTCAAATCCACTCGGGGAAAAAACAAAAGTCGGTCTCCTCGTCGAGGGCTACAAGACCACACTAAAAATGAGGGATTTCACCGAAGTTTCAAAACCAAGCTTGGTGGAATCAAGGGCTTGGGGTGATAATTAGAGTCTTGAAGGCTTCTACTAAGTGGGTTTACGCTTCAAGAGGTAGGGTTCATTCCTACTTGGGTTTATTTTACAACCTAGGGTGTTATATGTAATGGGTAGATGGATAGGTATATATATCACTTGTCTATGGTTGTGAAATTGATGGAATTGGGTGATTGGTGAATTGGGTATGTGAATTTGACCCAAATTAAGTAAAATTCGTAGATTTGAATGTGGTGGGTTACAATTATTGCGTAATTCTATGGAAAATGGGTGTTCTGTGGGCATGTTATATGTCTTATATTATGCTTTGTGAATGAGGTTGAAATTCTTATGTGATAACATGAATTGTTGCCTTGAAGGTATTTGCCAAAATGCTTATGTGTGGATTAAGTTGTTATGACATGATGATGTATAACATGCTTAGAAAATGTGTTGGAAAGAAATGTTGATATGTGCTCTTTGAGATATTGACATTGTGATGATTTATAGAATTTATATGTTTATGATATGAATTTTCATGGAACATGTAGACATGTGGTTTAAAATTGCTGATTGGCATTCATTACATTGAGCAAGATGTTGAAAGTGTAATGGACCATTACATTGCATTATGCACAGAGAACACATCGCATTTAATAGGTGTGAGTGCATGGTTTGGGTCAAACACCATCCTCGGTGGATGACAAGTGGGCTAGGTACCGTTGGACCTCGGTTCAACAGAGTTCCACGGATGCATGAAAAGAAAATATGTGTCGGGTATAGCAAGAAGGGCTAGACACATCCTCGGGTGCAAAGCCCGGCTACTAGTTCATACACTCCGTCGGTGCAAGTCCAAAAAGTGTTGTAAGGCGTACGAAGCCGGCAGTGAGATTCCAAAGTTCGTTACCCAACAAAGACACAAGAGTTTGTTTTATAAAATTATCCATTTAACGGGTAACACCACAATGATTTGGTTTTACAAATGCATCACTTTTATTTTAATCAAAAATTGGATGTGTTTTTCGTCAATTGACGGATTCATTACACATGCGCATCGCATTGTGTAGTGGGAATCAATGAAGACTCAGGATTAAATTGCATGAGTGGGGCTCATCTCATATCACAGCATGACATGTTGATTCCAACATTGATTTGCATAAATATTGGTTGGAATGATTGTTGTTGGAAAATGTTGTATATGAACATTGCATTTGCATTTAGGTTGGGGAGTAGCCTCCGTAGGAAATATCAACGCTCACCCTATACGGGAAAATATTTCAGGTGCGGACTACACTCTGATGGATGACACTTATTTGGGGCATCAACAATGAAGAAAAGCCAAATTGTGGCTTTTGGAAACAAGTTTTTGTAAAAACTTTTGTTTAAAACGAATTTGGCATGTAAATGTATGGAATGAGTTGTATTAGACGTTGTATATATTAGGTTAAAGGTCAAAAACATGATTTAGTATGTTTTGGATGAAAAATGTAAGTTTTGGAATGGGTTAAAATTGACAACAGATGAATTGGGTAAAATTGGACAAAGTGTACCGGTACAGCCTGCCCAGAAGGAAAAGCGTACCGGTACTGTCTGTCCAGAAGGCAAACCGAACAGGTACACAGTACCGGTACTGTCTCTTAAAATCTCAGATTTTTAAATTATTTTGCTAACCTTTTGAACTTTGTCTTCTTTAGTTCCAACGATACAAATGGACATTAAATGAGGTATATTAAGGATTATTGGACCTCCGTTGAATTAAATGATTAAAGGAACACAGGTTATACATGTAAGTTATGATCCCGGTTACAGGGATGTGATGGACGTGATGTCGAGGCACGAGACATTCTCATGTATTTTTGCGGGTTAACGGATGGTCAATGGGACCCCCGATTTTAGGGGCGTCACAAAGGTCATGATGGACAGACCCATACATTGTTAAGAAAGTTTTTGATCACAGGAAAATTGAAATTGACAATCCATTATCTAAAAATATTTTTAAAGTAAATGGTCAAAGGCTTAAGTCGTATCATGAAGGATTTGTTAAAGATGTGAGTTCCATTTAGCTAATGGAACCAGTGTATGTGCATTGAAAGTTTTTATAAGTGTTTGATTGTAAATAGTAGTAATAATTGTTTGTTGTTTGTCTTACAAATTAAGTTTTGCACTATGGATTTGTCTCACCTCCAGATCTTATTAGCAATTGATTAAAATTTTATTTCATTATGCTATACATTTAGGACAATGAGAAAATTTAGGTTAGGGTGAGAGAACAATCCATATTCATCTTTGTGACTGGTAGACGTTAAAGAACAGTGCATCGAATCAATTTTCAAAAAAATTTTGCAATTTTCAAAATTTTCCAAAGTTGGATATGCACTTTTTTTGGTTTAGTCTGAGCATGCTACACATTTTTCCAAGAGATATATATTCTTTGATCATAGCAAAAGCAAGGGTCGTCAGAAAATTAAAAATTGTTGACAGTCAGGCAAAATCCTTGTGCCGAAAAAGTTCATTTGCCAAACGCCGATGAGAAAATCGCCTTGGTGGTTATGTAAAATGCGGTTGCTAAATGCATATTGAGAGAATACAATCAGTGTACGGAACCAATTTCAGGTCGAGCATTACAACATCTCGACTATATTAAGTATGGGTAGAGTAAGGAATACCCTGAGACGTCATCTTATTCCAACCTCATGTTTTCAAGATACGTGAGACGTAAGATTAATTGGGTCATTGATACTGTTGATTTAGAAGATTTGAATTAAATTGATCAAGAAATGCATAAATTAGATTTGAGTAAATATGTTTGTTAGAATAAGAAAGTAGAATGTAAGTAGTTTAATGTGTTATGTTAGTAGTTTAATGTGTATTTGCGGAATTAAACTGATAATTGAAACTGCAGGAAAATAACTGAAGTAGAAATATAGCAGAAGTTCAGCAGTTAGCAGCCTACAGAAAGAAAGCCAAAAAAGTGTTATTCCATCGTCTAGACAGTGATGGTGGTGTCCGAACAATTCTTACCGATCATAATCCATTGAAAGCTGAAATCAAGAGAGAAATCAAGAAAAGATGGATCCAAGAATGAGAACAAGAGGTTCTTGGAGTTGGGCAACGAGAGGCCAATCTTCGTCATTTGAAGCACCCCCACAGCAACACCAAGGTCAGAATGTTTACAATACTGGGATGTTGGAGAACATCGGTCAATAGGTCTGGTATGACAATTACTTTTTTAATAAAACCATTATTTGTGAAAGGCCTATTGTTTACAAAGATTTTAACAATATTGGGGTAAGACATAATCTTGTTGCGTGTGGTTGGTTAAATTACGTTATGTTTATTACTCCTGCATATGAATGTCTAGTCCATGATTTTTATAGCAATGCGAAAGAAACCGGGCCTAGGGAATTTTGTGTGTATGTTAGGGGAGTGGCCTTCCAAGTTACACGGGCCATTATTGCAATTTTTTTCCATCCCATCCCGAGACATCTAAACCCTCAATATCCTTATATCGAAGTGCCCAATATGATTTAAATAGGAATTGAGTTAACGAGGAATCCAGACTATGTATGTGGTGGGTCAAATAAATACATTGAAGACTTGACCAACAAATACCAAATTTTGAATTTTGATGACTGTGAACAGTCTGTTTCCCTAGGCCTAAAAAAATCAGATATACACTAAGAGAGCCTACTTCCAATATGCTTTTGGGATGGGACATACGATTGACATGCCCAATTTGATCTTGGACCAAACGATGTTGGCTGTGAAAGTAAAGAAGACCTCAGGCCCATTTGCTATGTTAGTTTCTGAGTTGTGCAGGGGTAAGGGAGTGATCACGGATCCCTCATGGTGAATAGTGGACCATTTTGCACCATTAGACAAGACATCTTTGAGAAAGAGCCATGGAGTGCAACCTGAGGAGCAACCAGAGGTACCACTCACGGTGTATGTAGAACAATTTTAGGGAGTTGAAGATTTTCACCCACCAAAGGAGCCTCAGCCACAAGAGGAGCAACCATGTATACCGGTTGATGACAAGTCCGACATATAGATATTGCTAGGGTTGGAGACTAGTATTACCTAGCTAGAGACCAGCCTCACCCAGCTTGATTAATGCTTGGCTGACTATGATTAGAATCAAACTGAGATTTTGAGGCTACTCAGAGGACACTTTGGTGGAGTCCAATCTACTTCATGATTAGAGACCTTGGAAATTAAAGATCACTACTTCTACTATCTTTCTTGAACACTTTTAAAATTATGCATTTTATTTCAGCCTTTATGTTTTGAATGCTGTTTTGAATTTGGTTTTTAAGCTAATCTAGTTGGTTTACTGTTTTGGTTAAATTTTGTTAAGTTAGGATGTGTATTTCATGTGATTGAAGTTACAATTAGGTTATTATTCTTATGCTTTTGCAGGGATACCCTTAACCTGATTGCGCGGGATTTTCATATAGTATTTGTGCACTATCTTAATATTTTTGTAGAAACTCATTCATTTGAGCACGTAAAATTCCTTATTTTGAAAAGTTTCTGAAATATTACACTCATTTATTGAGCTTACATATATAGTGGAGATGTAAATCGACTGCAGATTTTGAGCCAATCCTCCTTGGAGAGATTTTTCACATTTACTCAAGTAAGAATTTTTGATTTAGTAAAAAAATTTCTTTGAATAATCTCATTAGTTTTGTTTTGATTAGCACTCATTGAATTACATGGTTAGCATTTTCCTTAAAATTTTAATTTAGAATTATGCAGGTATATGATTTCTGGAAAATGATTTTAGGTCATTTTTGAATTAATTTTGAGCCTTAGCCATTTCTTTTACAAAATTATATCCCTAGTTAGCCGTGATTGAGCCTAAAAAGTACAATTTTTTTAATAAAACCGATATGTTAACTGAGCCACAGAAAGATATCTTTGACATACCTTTGCTATCTAATTTTGTTGCACCCTCTTCTAAAGTTTTATTCAAATAACTGTTCTTTTTATACATTACATGTGAAATTATTTGCTTTGATTGACAATATTCCTATCACATGTAATTTTTGAGTGATTGTTAGTATAACGAGTGTGTTCTTTACTGAGTGATTTCAAGGAAATGATTGATATTGAGGCTAATTATTGTACAACAAAAGGGTGGTGGTATTTCTTAAGTGATTTTTGAAATAAAGGAATCATTGCACACATGCTCAAATTTTTTTGAAAATATATGGATAGTGTCACAACTAATGTTTGTTACTCTTATAGTGATCAGAGAAGGGGGTATCCTCGCAAATCAGAGGAACAATTATTTAATTTTATCTGTGAAAAGTATGAATTATTGTATTCTAACTTTTGAAGTTTTAAGTTAGCTTCACTAAAAACCTTTACGAGACAAAACTCGTCCACTTGGGATCACTTAGGGGTTTAACGGCTTGCTACATATGGTAAATGCAATCGTGAAATCTATGAAAGTGATTTGTTTTGTTATTTATTTTTATTACTAGGGACTAGTAATGTTTAGGTTGGGGGTGTGATTAACCCTAATTAGTGCATTAATGAATTAGATTATTAAGTTAATTGTGTCAAGGAAATGAGTAAAAACAGTCAATGTAAATGAAATTAGGGTTAATTTGTTATGTTTCAGGGTTTTGTGCAAAAATTATTCAAAGTCAAGTGGATTAAAGTGTTCAAGCTTAAATCAGCAGGGGAGGCAAGTGAAATTACTAAACAAATTCATCAAGCAAACCAAGATGAAATCCATAGGATTGTCGCCATCCGGATGGTGGTGATGGCATCTGAACGGTGTTGATGGCATCCGGACGGTGGCTAAGCCGCCTTAAGCCTCCACCTTCTCCCATTGGTCAATTCATGTAGCAGCTTTACCCTGATTGGCCAGCCCATGTCTACAGCCTTAAAGCACCTTCCTAGAGCCTATAAATAGGCCATGCCAGCTACAGTTTCAAGGGATTCACCAGAGATAGTGGCGGGAAGTTCAAGAGATTCAGAGTCTTTGCCAGAGAGTCAAAGACAATCAGAGTGAGAGAGAGAGAAAAACAGTGCAGTGAAGCCCTACCGAACCACTTCCAGCCAACTTTTCATTCTTCTATATTTATGTTATTCTTTTTTACTTGGAGGGTTGAACCTCTCCCACTTTTGTGCCCTAACAGGATGTAAGAGTGGTGGTGTTTCAACTATTCATTGGGGAAAGATTGTATGTATTTTGTTTTGTTTTGTAATGAAGCTATATTGCACCTCTTACTCGTTGCTTCGATGCGTTCACCTAATCTTTGAACACGAACCCTCGAATGTGTATATGGCTTATGTGTGTGGGTGAGTGTCACTCTCACTCGTGTTTACTACAAGTGAAATGGGTAACAAAAATGCAAAAATAATTCTCTCTCTAAATCTATGTCTTCTTCCTTGAGCTTTTCTCTCTATATTGCTTCTCTAGCTGAATAATGGTGTATCTCCCTCTATTTTGGTCCATCAGCCTCCCTATGGTCTGTGACAGCAGATTTCCCATCAAATTGGAACTGATTTAACACTTGGACAGGCTAGGAGAAGATTAGCTTATAACCCACCATGCCTACCTCTTTCTTTCTCTTCCTCTTAAATGCATTTTTCTCCAAAGTCCAACCCTAGGTGTAGGGAGGCATGCTTGGATGTATAACATGTCAGGGATGTGTGGGAGAAGTAAAGGTGGGCCCCACAAGCAAAGAAAGTCTGAATTGCAAGTTCTGGCATTTTTCTAGCAAAACCTACCAGTAGGTCATTGACACAACCTACCAATAGATTTTGTTCTAGTGAGCCAAACCTTCTGGTAGGTTTCCAGTAGGTCCAACTCTAGTATGAAAAACCTACCAGTAGTTTTATGAGCAAACCTACCGGTAGGTTTTTACTTGGTTTGCTCCCTTCTTGATCTTTTCAACTTCCAAGCCATCCGTTAAGCCTCCCCTTCATCTCCATTGACTTTGAGCACTTTGATGGGGGCTTAACTCAAGCCATTTCCAACTTTGTACCTACAATCACACATCAACTTTATAATTTGTTTGATTAATTGCTTTTTCCTCCCATTTTCACCACAAAAGCATGTATAAAAGGGATACAAAAGCATACAAGATGTGCATTATTTTGTGCTAATCACTCGTTTATAACAATGGGGCATGAGTAGTTCGCTTATACTGTTCGGTGAGGGTGAACACATGTACAACATTGTTTAAGTTATGGAAATACCGATGTTTTAGCTATGCTTTAATGTTATACATATCTCCATTTATTGATGGATGGTTGCATTTATAATATACTCATGATTATGAACACCGAGAAGTACCTAATGCTATATATCATACTATCTACTAACTATGTACTTCATGCATGATACATTGATGTACATGATTGAGCTTTATGTAACAGTCGATAAATTGGTTATAGACAAGTTAAGTCTTGGCATAGCCAATGCTTTTAATTCAATGCATAAATGTCATAAGTGAATCATCAACCTAATGGTTGAATAGCTGTAGTGTTCCTCTCGAATGGCTTGCCTTTTGATTCACTAGGGTTGTTTAACTGATGCATGGCACAGAGATGCTGATTACATAATTCAAGTACTCCTCATGAATGGCTTGCCTTCTAGTTTACTGGGATTATTCTACTGTTGCATGGAAATGTACCTGCCAGCTAACCTAATCAGTTGTTGGATACAATTCAGCAAACATCATACCTACTGGTTTACTTTCTAGTGAAATGGGGTTAATTTCTATAAGGTGGCATTTCCAATAACCGAAACAATATAATGCATATGGAATCCCAAAATTGAAGGGTACCTCTTAATTATCACATTTCCACAGTTTAAATTAAGTTTATTAAAAGTTGTTCTAAGCTCACACCACCAACTATTTCATTTCATTTTGTATCTGTAGTAACTTCATTGTTTATGTTTTGAATTCTACTTATTAGCTCCTTGTGGGTTCGACCTCGGCCTTAGACCGAGTATTGTATTGCAATTTGACCACCTGCACTTGATTGTACCGTAATATTCAAGTGGTGGAATAGGTGGACGATCAAATTTCATAATTGCATGTCATGTTATGAGTTGAGACTCAGACATGCTATGCAACCGAAGCCATCACTGGCTCCCATAACACATACAATGCCATGCGTAGGAATCTAGGCATTCATAGCCCCCGCCATTGATGTTATACATCGAATGACCATTTATAAATACCCAAGCTTTGACTCTTGATTTTCAAAAATCTCATATTTTAGAATTTGGTGAAATTCCTGATTTTTTGTAAATAGACGTAGCTCTCGTCGAGTACTTGAACTTTAATTCTTGGCCATAATCAATTCGACGAACAGTTGGCCCTAGATCGCAGAGAAAAGCTTGAAACCCACTTGATTTTTCCTCTCTTCTCTCTCTCTCTCTCTCCCCCAAAAAATATGAACGTAAATGGGAAGAAAATATGATTTTTCTTCCCTATTTATACTCCTTAGATACTTGTCCCACAACGTGCCACACGTCCCGCCTTTTACTGATCCAATTTTGTCCCGAATCAATTAAATCTTATTCCGTTCTAAGTTCAATATATTTTATTTGAACTAAATTTCAATTATTTTCCATGTTTCCCAATTTATTTATCGGTTGCATTTATTTTGGTCATGCAACACCTAATTGCCTCGTAAAACACAAAAATCTGACTTTATTGGAATTCAACAAAAATTGACTGAGAAACTAGATTTCATGAGACAACTCCAACAGTGAGATCCGTTCCATCATCTGAGTTCTAGAAAAATTTAGGTTCTCAGCCCCTAAAGGAATTTTGTTCTTGAAATTTACACACACATGCACACATAACCACAAGCATATATAACAAGTCGCATATCACTTATGACCATAAAAATGTACCTGCGTCCTCAAACAAGAATGAATAATTGGTACGTATAGTGTCCTCACGTTCCCATGTCGCCTCCTATACACCATGGTGCTACCACAACACCTTCACTAGCCTCATGGTATTGTCCTACAAAACCTACTCTTGACTATTCATGATACGCACCGGTCCCTCCTCAAATGTCTCAATTCATGAACAACCAGCTCACCCCAATCCACCACATGTGTCAAATTTGGAGTGTACTTACAGAGCATGGAGACATGGAACACCGTGTGAACACCAGATAAATTTGGCGATAATGCCAACCAATAAACAACTGTACCAACCATCTTGAGTACCTTGAGGGGTCTAATATACTTCAACGACAACTTTCCTTGCTTCCTGAACCTGACCACTCCTCTCTTGGGGCATCACCTTCAAGAAAACGTGATCTTTGACCTCAAACTCTAGATGTTGTCACCGTCTAGTGGCATAGTTCTTCTATAGGCTTTGAGCCGTAAGAAGATGCTTCTGTATCAAGTTCATATTCTCTGATGTGTCTCTAATCAAATCTGGACCCGCAAAGAGCCTCTCTCAAACCTTCTTTCAATAAACCAGAGAATGGCACGACCTCCCATAAAATACCTCATAGGGTGTCATCTGTATGCTCGCTTGATAACTATTGTTGTAGGCAGACTCCACTAAAGGTAAGTGATCTTCCCTGCTACCCTTGAGATTAGGGACTCATGCCCATAACATGTCCTCTAAAGTCTGGATGGTCCTCTTTGACATAACGTCTGTTTGGGGATGAAAGTTATGCTCGTCA
This sequence comes from Ilex paraguariensis, assembly GCA_963454935.2. Lineage (NCBI taxonomy): Eukaryota > Viridiplantae > Streptophyta > Magnoliopsida > Aquifoliales > Aquifoliaceae > Ilex > Ilex paraguariensis. The sequence goes on along the minus strand of CAUOFW020003041.1, from coordinate 14,480 downwards.
TCAACTGTGTGCCCATAGCCTGCTGGAAACTCTCCCAAAATGCGCAATGAACATGGAATCCTGGTCAGATACTATAGATACAGTTACCCCATGTAATCGAACTATCTCCCGTACATATAATCTACAGAATTCTAGAAGTGTGAAGGTCGTACGCACTGCCAAGAAGTGTGCCGACTTCATAAGCTAGTCCATTATCACCCACACCGCATCATGGACCCACAATGTTCATGGCATGTGGGTCACAAAATCCATTATGACATGCTCCCACTTCCACTCAGCCACCTACAACGGCTTCATAAGCTAGTCCATTATGACATGCTCCCACTTCCAAAATCCACCCTTCTAGTTTCTGATGCTTAGCCTTAACTTGCAAATACGTGAGAAATCGACTAACAAAGTCCCCAACGTGCCTCTTCATCCCACTCCAATAGTACTGGCAGCAAAGATCATGGTACATATTCGTGCCAACTAGATGTACAATAAAGTGAGAACAAAGAAACTCCCTAAGGATCTCCTCTCTTAGATCCGTAGATCAGGGAACCAGAACCTTTCCCCTAAATCGAAGACTATCATCCACGTGAATGGCCCAGGCATTGTCACCTATAATCGATTCTATCTGGTCCGTAATGGAAAATATCGCTGTGTCCTGCTCCTGGAACTCAATCACCCTACTCAGTAGGAAAGACGTAGCCACCAAACTCCCCAAAGTGCCTTGAGTCCAACCCCCTGTCGTGTAGCTCGAACTGCCCTACAGTCTCGAACATCTGTCATTGTCGAGAAGTCGCACTAGCCAAGACTCTCTGTATCTTTTGGCTGGGTGCATCATCCACCACATTTGCCTTACCGGGATGGTAATTCAAAGTGAAGTTATAATAGTCTAGTTACTCCATCCACCTGCGCCGCCTCATATTGAGGTCTCACTGCATGAATATGTACTTTATATTTTTATGGTCCAAAAACACTGTAAATTGCTCTCCATACAAATAGTGGTGTCATGCCTTCAAGGCAAAGATGGTGGCCAACAACTCCATATCATGTGCGGGGTAATTTGGCTTGTGGCTCTTTAACTAACATGAACCATATGCTACCACCCTTTCGAACTACATCAGTACACACCCAAGTCAGTCCTTAGAGACATCATAAAAGACTATGTACCTCTGACCCCTTTCTAGAACTATGAGAACAAGAACTGAAGCAAGCTTCCTCTTCAACTCTTGGAATGACATCTTATACGTGTCATCCCACTGAAATTTGACCTCCTTTCAAGTTAATCCAATCATGGGTGCAACTATTCAGGAGAAGTCCTTAATGAACCTCCTATAATACCTCACCAATCCCAAGAAGCTACATATCTTAAAAATTAACTTCGGTCTCTCCCAACTCATGACTGTCTCAACCTTCTCTAGGTCTACAAAAACACCCAAACCTAACATCACATGTCCCAAAAATTTCACATCCATTAACCAAAATTCATATTTACTGAACTTGGTATACAATTGATGGTTTCTCAAAGTCTAGAGAACAATCCTCAAGTGACCCACACGTTCCTCCTTAGACTTGGAGTAGATCAAGATCTCATTAAGAAATACCACAAAAAACTGATCTAGGTAGAGTTGGAACACCCTATGCATGAGATTCATGAATGCCACCAGGGCATTCATCAATCCAAAAGGGAAACTATGAACTCAAAATACCCATATCGCGTCCTAAACACCGTTGTAAGGATATCTGCCTCCCTAATCATCAATTGATGCTAACCCGTGTGCAGATCTATCTTGGGGTAGACCCGTGGCTCTCTGAGTTGATCAAATAAGTCGTTAAGCTACGGTAAAGATTACATATTCTTGTTGGTAACCCGGTTTAACTACCGGCAGTCTATACATAGTCAAAGGTTCTGATCCTTCTTCTTGGCAAACAATATTGGAGTGCACCAAGGTGAGGTACTTGGTCTAATGAAACTCTTGTCTAGCAATTCTTGTAACTAGACATTGAGTTCTTGCAATTCTATAGGTGTCATTCTATGTGGAGTCATAGAAATAGGGGATGTGCTAGGTCGTAGCTCAATGGTGAAGTCTATATCCTGATGTGGGGATAATCCTAGTAATTCATCCAAAAAAACATTCGGATGTTGACAAACTACCTGAGGTAGACCTATCTTATGTCTCACCTTGTCCTCAAGTGTAAAGCTCATAAACCAACCCATCAATTCTCCGTGCCAACGGTAATCATATACAACTTGGGGGTAGAGTATCGTGATTTTCCCTCTGAAACTTCAAACAAACACCCTCTAGTTTGTCAGCAATGGCCCTATTCTAATCACAATCGATGACGACTCGGTGTGCCGTCAACCAATCCATCTCGAGGATGACATCAAACTTTATGTCCATAACCCTAAGGTCCAAGATAAGTAGAATTCTTGAGATCTGTAGCTCACATTCTTGATATATCTAATCAATGCATACCCTAGTTCCTAGGGGAGAACTCACACACAATGGCTCTTCCAAGGTCTCAATCTTTAAGCCCAAATCCCTTATAAATGCTCCAGATTAAGTGAATATGATGCATTGGAGTCAAATAATATCCTTGCCAATAAACGAGAGAGTAAGAATATTTCCTAAATCACCAATTGATCCATTGGCTTAGTCTGAGTGGCGATGGCGTAGACTCGCCTCTAGGTCCCCGAAGTCCTAGTTTGTAAGCCCTATCCTCAGTCTCGACCCATGCCTTGGTGATGAACACGTAATATTGTATATTTAACTGCCTTATTACATGCATTTTAACTCAACTTCGCATTTAATTACTTCGAGTTAGTCGAACTTATGAATAATGTGAAAATTTTGATGTTGCAGGAAATCATATGGTAAATGATGGCTTTTGGAACGTTGCAACTAAGCATGGATGATTGTTGAAGATATAGACACAATACATGAGGATTAGGATGCTTTAAAGTGAAATAAATAAAGTAGGTAGTTGTACTTGGTATCGTAGGTATCGGTATCTAAGCCTATTGGAATTTTGGTACAGGTACCCTCACCAATTGGTAATAGTACCCCTGATATTTTGCATATTTTACCATGATCAACTTTGAATCTAAAAAAGTTAAAAACATGAAAGTTTTAGATCTAGATGTCCTCTATCTTGCATCAAATTTTCAGCACAATCGCATAATGGGATCAGAAGTTATGAAAAAATTACAAAAGTTGTTCCTAAGCTAGCATCCCCCTTACGATCAGCAGGTTGAAAGCAACCAAACACTACTGCTAGAAGACCCTGCCAGAAGTTATCTACCGGTAGAAGTCCCAAGACCTACCTGTAGAACTTGCCTAGAAAGCCCAGACACTTCCCCCACACGACTCCACCAACCATGGGAGCCCACTTTTTGTCCTCTAAACCATGCCCAGACATTTTTTACACCCCATGATGATCTCCTAACCCCAAAAACTCAGATTTGAAGCATGAGGAAGTGGGGAGGAAAGAGAGAAGAGGGGTGGTTGGTGAAGCAAGGGAAGACTATACTTGGACTAAACTTGCTTGTGGGAGTGTCCAATTTGTATCTAATCATTCCAATTCAGTTCACACATGCTAAAGGGAAGGGTATGGATGAAAATGAAGGGGCTTACACCATTATTGAGTTTTTACATGCTTTTAGAGAGGGAAGCTCCAAGGTAGAAGATGGAGTTTTAGAGAGAGAAAGTTAGGTTTTTACATTTCATTCAACATTTTCATTGTAGTAAGCATTATTCTACTTGTAATATTTACATCCTACATTCTAATCTAATTTATTTCAAGTTGTAATCAAGTTTAGTTTAATGTATTAGAATTTTCATTTCTACATTTGGGTATTTTGTCGTCAATCTTTGTATTTGGATATGGATGATTTTACTCTTGTAGTTTAAACATTTTCTTGCACCAATACAAGTTCCAGGCTTCGTTTCACTACCATGTCTCTTTACATTATATTTGTTCTTGCTTTTACTATGAGTAGCTAGACTTTTAATTGGCTAATCCAAGGGAAATTTTCTCTTGGGTATGTGAAATCGACTCTTGTTCATTCTTCATCGTAGTGTAAAGTGTTTGGTTTTACCAGGTGGAGTGTGGACGTGGTTGTGGGCTCTTGACACATCGTAGACTTGTCACTGGGTATGCCTGTGCCCCACACATCCACATTAGTCCCACACTTCCTATGAATCAATCAAACACCGAGACACCATTGGATGAATGAATTGATTTGATTTTTCATTCCCATTGGAATGACCGCTATGGACTAGCCAACTTTGCTTTCTTGCATTTTTACCAAAACACGACTCATCAAAACACATTTCATAAGATTTTTCAATTTTCATTTCTTTAAAAATCACTCTTCAAAGCAATTTGACCTTTTCTTCCCTGAGGAGATGACCTTGGAATACTCATTCCAAGTAAAACATGACATTGCAAGTCTCTCAATGCGTCGGGAGCACTTTTACACACACACACATTTTGTTCACAGACATCATTTTTCCCATTTCTTGCATTTGAATCCAAGGGAAAATGATACTCACCAACTAGTATAAGCCATATACACACAATCTAGACTCATGTTTTGTGGTCGGGGAAAATGACATACAAGCACCTGGCCCATCTTGCCTAATTGCAGAGTCCCTGTTCGTGAAGCAGTAGGGTCATGTGTAACACCCTGGAACTAAAACTGGTTTCCTTTGCCCATAGTGGGGTAGGAAGGAATGAAATAAGTCTGTGGATTCTCTACCAATGATTGGGAGTTAGATGTCCCATAGCTCTGGGATCCTTGCCTCTAAAGACATTCCTACTTCATGTGACATAGTTGGTGCCATATGAAACAAGTCCTCTGGCCTGCCTGGTAGGAAGTCCTGAAGTTTCTACCACCTTGGGAGGATTGACCTTAGCCTTGACCTTGATAGTCACAACCCTCCCTGATACCCTTGTAGGGTAGAAGTCTTTTGCTTCTTCCCCGAACTAGATTAAGGGGATTGGTCCTCTTTCTTCTTGTCCTTAGCACCCACCTCCTAAATGGCCCTTGCATCTTTCACCTCTCTCTCAATAGCCATAGCCATCTCAACCATCGAGATTATATAGGCGGTGGGCCACAATATTCCCCTGGATGGAAAGCTTCAAACCATCCTCGAATCCCCTCATTTTGGCTAAGTCTGTGACCACATAATCATTGGCTAAATAGACTAATTCGGTGAACTTAGTCACGTATTCCATCACTGTCATAGTCTCTTGTTTCAAATCCAAGAATTCATGGGCTTTCACTTATCGAACAACCGATGAAAAGTACTTGCCCATGAATAGCTCCTAGAGCTCTCCAATGTCATTGCCTCCAGGTTCTTCGAGGACATTGCCCAATCCCACCATAGATGGTCCTCTCCTTCAAGCTAGAATACAGCTAGCCTTATGTTACTGGCATAAGACGTGATCTCCATATCCTCTAAGATCTTATCTACTTGTTGAAACCAATGGTCGGCCACTATTGGATTCGCCCCTACCATGAAAGTCAGTGGCTTGTGTGCCTTAAACTTTTGGAGGTTAGTTGAGCCCCATTGGCCCACATTGGTGATAGCTTGTGCAAAGGTAGCCGTCATTGTGCCTATAGCCTATATGAAGGCTTGTTGGTCAAAGGCTGGTTTTGGCTAGTTATTTTTTCGCCCACCTCCTCGACTATTCTGGTTTCCTCTTCCTCTATTTTTCATCTACACACATGTCAAATAGAAATAGAGCACTTAGTATCCGAAGGTAGGGATCAAAGTCGAAACATTGAGATTTCTCTCCTTGTCTCACTAGTAGAGCGTGTGCCACCTACTAGTAGACATCTATACAATGAACTATCCCTTTCTATCTCTTTCTGACACCCAAGGTTATGTTCTCTAACCCTAGTGTCTCATTTTGATGTACATTGAATCATGCATATTATTCACATAACATTTAACACATAACATATAACATGTAGCATTCAGAGCACATAATATGCAATGCAGAATGGATGCAATGACCTAAACCCATACCCCGCAAGCCCTAGGTAAATCGAGAACTCAGGCATTCATACAAAGTTGTGATGCCCCTAAAATTGGGGGTCCTTTGTCAACCCGTTAATTATCCATCAACCCGCAAAAGTACCCATCAATGTCATGTAACCCGTCACCATGTCATAACATCCCCTTCTTAGGGATTGTAACAAATACAGAGTTTGGGCAGAGTCTCCCTTGTACCAAACACTCCCAAACACATAACCTATATACATTTCAATTACTTGACCATTCCAAGGTACAATATACATCCATTTGTCCCTAATATTACTCCATTTACATCACTTGGACAAAAGAATTCAAGGCTCAAAGGCTTGGCAAAGTTATTTTAAATTTTTTAAAATTTTGAAAAAACTACCGTTAGATCATGTATGTTCTATAGACGAGGCCTGTGGAATATTTTACTAGTAGGTCAAGACGTTTTACCAATAGATGAGTCCTCTGGACTTTTTCTACTAGTATATCAAGACTTTCTACTGGTAGATGACACAATTTTCTCTCAATTCAATCCTTTTTTTCAATTTCAACTCATTCAATCTGTAACGCCCCAAACCCCACCCTAGACTGCATTACAAACTAAGAACTATTCACATCACGAGAGCAACTAAATAATTCATCCATAAAGAAATTCCATTCTTCAAATATATCATTTACAATCTCATTCCCAAAGAATACACCAAAACATGACAAATATATCCCCAAAAGAATATGATCCCAAAAGTAAGATAATTACATCCCAAAAGAATTAAACATAAACTCGCAGCAGAATTACAAAGAGTCTAGACTTCACAATATTTCCTAAGTAAATTTCCTAGTCTAGAATAAAAAGTAATGTTGTTCTACGCGTCCACCTCGGGATCAACATGCCTGTCTACGGGAATCTCCCAGTGTGCCGGTTCCTCAATTCCCAAATCCTCCTCCAGTACATAATCTAAAAAATGTAGTTTGTAGGGGGGTGAGCACTAAGCTCTGTAGCAATATTCCTCCCAAACTCGAACAAGATTTAGAAAAACATATAAAAACGGTCGATCACCTTTCAGAAATAGCATATATGGATTTTGAAATAAAAAGGGACATTTAAACAGATCTCCAGTTTAAGCAACAACAGTAATTTAATGCATACGGGAAACCAGCATACGACTAATAATCCAATCCACCATAAATCGTTTCTCTCAAGTTCTTGCGGAATCTCATACTTCCCAACATTCTTGTAGAAACTAGTTATGGTACAATGAACAATAACCCACCACTGTATTCGTATCTCTGGTATGAAGTAAGACCTCGTATGGATACCAACGAAAATATCATGGCCCACGTAAAATTCACACAAATTCTCGGAAGAATATCCAACCTTTACGAAGAGCGTATGCCAACACCCTGGTAATGACATATCCAACCAAAAAGTAGTATACTAACCCCTTTTTCCACGATAACTTGTAAATGATAATGGTTTAGTACTCGCAAGGCACTAACCCCATTACGAGTGGTAGGAAAAGTTCTAACCCACACGGAGTAAGAAAGTGTCTACACACTCCAAGATACCCGGTCAATAGTAGCCCACGTTTATTCAACAACCACACCAGAGATAAAATACAAACAATTTCGTCAAATAACAAACAATTCCATAAATCCCCACTTTCACATATAGTATTTCAATATAACACTTGAAGAAAATGTAAGAGATCATCATCAATATCATTTTAGTACTCAACATAAGGCACTAAAGTTTCAAAGTCATGAACAAAGGAAGAATCAAGAAGAAAATCCGTCTCTTTTGAAAACTAGGGTTTTATATCAACAAAATGAAATTTCATGGGTATTTAACCCTAACTTTGTTTAAAACACACTAATAATTGCAAAAAGCCCAAGGAACAAAGAACCCATAGCAAATACATATGATTAGGAGTCAATAATATATATATATATTAGCCCTAGCATCAATGGACAAGAATGGAAGAAAACACCCTACTTTGATATTCTTGGAGAAGCTAGGTTTGATCTTTAATCCCCTGTAGAACTCTTGTTTTCCCCTTCTTTCTTCCTCTCTAAGTCTCTCTATTAGGGTTCTCAGAGGTGTGGAGGGAGAGTGGTGTGAAAAAATGGGAGTAAATGTAGTGAAAATGGGGTTTTAAAACATAAAAATCCTGACTTTTTAACTGTCTACCGGTAGTTCGTATCGAGCTACCGGTAGTTCGGGTACTCTGGCAACCTGCTACCTGTTGAGCTACCAGTAGTTCGGATCTACTGGACCTTTACTACCTGTTGAGCTACCGGTAGTTCGGATCTACTGGACCTTTACTATCGGTACTTCGGAGCATACTACTGTTAGGTCCTACCGGTAGGTCCTGTCCAAATTTATCTATTTCCTCTATTTTTCATTTCAAACCCATTCCAAACCTTTCCAAATCCAACCCAAGCTTATCCAACATGCTTTTGTACATCAAACCTAGTTGGTATCAGTTCTATTACAACGATTTCATCTCTTTGCAAGCTAAACTAAGTTTTAACACTATTTCCTCAAATTTTTCATATTAACATTTCCAAAAGAAATAATAATTTGCTACATAAATCTACATACATATATAAAGATAAAAGGGTGGGGTTTACACAATCTCATACAACATTCACCCACACTCATATAAAATCAAATTTTGCAAAAAATATAATTCATATGAGTCCGTTTTACAATAATTTATAAAACGGTACATACCCAAAATCAATTACATGATTGTTTTACAAAAATTTAATCTAAATCCACAACTCAGCTTTCTTTATCAATGATGGTCCAAGTGAGAGCCTTCCATTGACTCTTGTACTACATTTGAAATGTTGTCCCCGTAAAGGGTGAACCACGCTCAATAGGGTATCTCCTAAAGAGGCTACTCCCCAATCTAGATGCATATAAATACTCACTTACAATTCAACAATTAAACAAACATTCATCCAAGAACATACAACTTTAAGAATGAATATCATAATGTCATGCCATCTTATGAGTTAACACTCACACATGCAAGGTAACCCGAGCCTTCACTGGCTCCCATAACACATGCAATGTCATATGTATAAATCCGGACATTCCAAGCCCCCACTGCTTGACTTATTCTTTCGATGTTCCTAATCTCTGAACATGAACCCTTAGTATGTGTATGACTTATACAGTTAGGTGAGTGTCACTCTCCCTCTGATGTCATGCAAGAAATGGGAAAATGTGTGTGTGTGTGTGAGTACAAAAGTGCTCCCCAAGCGCAGAGACACTTTTGAGTGTCGAATTTTACTTGGAATTGGTATTCCAAGGTCTTCTCCTCAAGGAAGGAAGATGAATTATGTTGAAGGTGATTTTATGAAAATAGAAAAGTGTAAAAATCTTTTGAATATATGTTTGGATGAGTTGTGTTCTTGATGAAATGAAATGGAAACAAGTGTTGGCTAATCCAAAGAGGTCATTCCAATGGGGATACCAAATCAACTCAAGACATTCCTCCAATGGTGTCTAGACATTTGATTGATTCGTAGGAAGCAAGGGACTAAAATAGAGGTGAGGATTCAAGCCTACCCTATGACAAGTCTATGGTGTATCAAGAACTTACAACCATGTCCACACTCAACCTAGTCAAACCAAACTGTCTTACACTACGAGGAGGAAAGAAAAAGAGTGATTTAGCATACCCAAGAGGAGCTCTCCCTTGGATTGGCCAACTTAAAGCTTAGCTACTCATATTTAATGCAAGAACAAACATAAATTAAAGAGACATTGTAAAGAAATGAAGATTGGAACTTAAATTAATGCAAGAAAAGTTAAACTATGAAAAAGTACATTTAATACCCAACCAAAAAGTTTGAAATGTAAAACTTGAATGTAACAATGGTAGATTGAAAGATACTTAACTAAACTTGCAATACACTTGAAATAAATGAAGCTTACAAGACTCTTACAGAAGACTACAAGTGAAATGGGTAGAAGACATGCAAAAGTCTAACTTCTCTCTCTAAAACTATGTCTTCCTCCTTAAGCTTCTCTCTCTACAATGCTCTATAATGCTAATAAAGTGAATTTTTGCTTGCAATTTTGTCCATACAGGTCCTCTAGCATGTGTGACAGGCTTCCCATCCATAAGAGGCTAAGTTGATGGCTTAGGTAAGCTAGGACAAGCCTAGCCTACAACTCCCCTGGCTTCCCTCTTTTCTCTCTTCCCAATTAATGCTTAAGCCTCCAAAGTCCAACCTTAGGTAAGAGGAGGCATGTATGTGTGTAAAAGATGTCAGTGGACAAGTGGAAAAAGCATAGATGGGACCCCTAAGTGGCAAAGCTTGAGTTGTATGCTGTTTGGGATTTCTGGGCAGAACCATTCAGAAAGTTTGTACAGGAACAATTAAAACAGCAGTCTAGTGAACTTATCCTTCTGGAAGGTCGATGCAAACCTTCCAAAAGGTTCATTCTAGTAGAAAAACCTTCCTGAAGTTTTTGGCAATGAATAGGCAGACCAAGTGCAAACCTTCTGGAAGGTTTTCATCCAATTTGCCTTTTTCTTGGTTTTTTCACCTTCACATCCTTCCTTTAAGCTATCCCCTCGTCTTCATTGACTTTAAACACTACTATGGGATCTTAACTCAAGCCATTTACAACTTTTCACCTACATTCACATAAAACTTCATTAAAATGTAGATTAACTGTATTTCTTTCCACATTCACAACAAAAGAAAGTATAAAAGGGTATAACAACATATAATATATGCAATATTTTGTGCTAATTACACCCCCTCAACTTGAGTTTTGCTAGTTCCTTGCAAACTTCATTTCAAACCACAAGATATTAAAGTATGACAAAATCCATTCATAGCAGTGAATATTCAAACACTGGAAATGCAAAAATCACATTGTAATTAAAGAAATGGACTTGGGCAATGATAAAATGAAACAACTGTGGTATTTTCATTAATCATTCACAAAATTTCAATACAATGGGTTAGAGTTTCAAAAACAAAATGCCCAAAATCCTAGAGGTTCTTCTACTAGGGCGACAAAACTAACCCTAATTGTACAACTTAAAATCAAAAGAAACAAAACACCAGAGACATCATACTCATCACTCTCATCATCATCAAATGCATCTTCATCCTCAGCACCACTCTTAGACTCACTCCCCTCCTCATCGTCATCATCAACATCGTCGGACTCTCCCACCTCAACAACCGTAGAAGGTGTGGGAATAGATGCATATGACCCGATCGGAGGTTGCAAAGGTTCACCAGGGATAGGCTCACGCCTGGAAGGTATGCTGAAATAACCTAGTCACCATCATCGACAACTCATACATAGTAGAATCCAATGTATCCATACGCTGTAACATGGTGCAGGTTGGAGCAAAAGTAGAAGATGCTAAGAAGGATGGCCCCGCTGTAGGTGGCTCCTGTCCCAATGCTCTGGCTCTCTCTCTCACGGTCCTGGCTGCCCTCTTACTAGTGCTCGACTTCGTAGGACTTCACCTTGCTATGAGAGCACATCCGCGTAACAAGATTCCCGAAGGGGAGATTCACCTTTGGCTTTGTAGCCTTGGCAAACTCTCTCATCTCCACCCATATCAACAAGGCCACATCAATCGGTGAGCTTCTCAATATTTGGTCTCTTCTTAGAACCTCGGGGCAACAAATTATAATGGAGTACTTTATTCATGACTCCATAAGAATGCTTGAGGCCACCAACAAGAAGTGTCCCTGAAAAGTGGCAGGGTCCTTATAAGTGAGTCGCACATAATCGGCGAGTGTCCTACCCCTTAAAAATGTGTGGGTAGACTAGGATAGTAGGGGGAGGCTTCTCATACCTTATCATAGTGGCAATCAAATCAAGGGTCACCTTGAAGGTTTTCCTCTGCACATTAGTCCTCATCCCATTACCATCCTCGCTAAACACCGACAATTTCTTATAGAACTCTCTACACAACCCAAATTGTAGCCTTTTACCTGCTCAAACCAAATACCCAAACCATGTCCCTCTATCACCCTCACGACTTCGTCGTTTTCCCCAAGCGAGATCATATCCACGTACCTCTCACATGTGACATTTTTTTTCATCGATCCTTTGTCTACATGTGCCTTGTCTTGCTTTCATCCTTCTCTCTTCCTGGTCTCCGCTACTTGGGCCTTCTACATTCCTTTTGCAGGAGCTAGTGCCCACGAGTGGCGGGGACTCCGGCCCCATTCTCTTAGTGTGGGCCATGGTGATCAATAGTGCCCCCAGCCAAGAATCGTCAAACTCTACATCAAGAGCTACTCAATTGGCTCAAAATTATTAAGAGAGGTCTTTCCTAAATGAGCCATAACACGGAATTTCAAAGTTTAGGAGAAACCCTAAAAATTTGAAATTGGGGGAAAACTTGGGAAACTAGGGTTTTTGTGAGAACACCAAGATTTTAGGCAAAAATCACTCAAATTCACCCTAAACAAGAGAAATATGAGAATTAAGGGCTTGCGTGAAGTGTTTTGAAGCTTGGAAGAAATTAGAAGGAGAGGAAAGAATTTGGGAACATGAGATTTGGGGGAAATGTGAAGGGTTTTTCAAAAAATTCTAACTTAAAACCCTCATTTTTAGCATTATGGGCAAGACCTTCCGGAAGGTCGATGCTTACTACTGGGGCACAATTGTCCCGTAATGAAAACCTTCTGGAAGGTCAATGACAACCTTCTGGAAGGTTTTGCCTTGCTACAAAACCATTCCTTTGCCCCAAAACTTACATCCAACCCAACTTTTTTCAACTCCAAAACATTAACACCCTATCTATGACATCTAACCTACCAAAAACTTGAATCACACATATGAACCACAATTGATTGATTATGCCCAAAGCCATTTCCAAATTGCAACATGATTTAAAATTTTGATGTTTTCAAAATAAAAACATGGATTTCTAATTTTAACTACCAAAATGAATACCCAAAATATAAAGCATAGATTCAAATGACAAGGGCATTGCTAATTCCTACAAATATCAAAAGTTGAGCAATATTCTCCCACCCGCAAGCATAAGGCTGCAAAACACATCTTTCAAAGACTCAAACCAAGGACACATGAGCAATACCATGGCTTTAAATGGTAGTCTAGAGTATGCATCTACACATTCATTTTCATACTCATGCATGTGTGAAATGGACATGTAATTTTCTTATTTACACAACGGAATTCACATTCACTTTGGCTATCCAATTTAAGCTTAGATACAACCTCACCAAGGGTGTCTCTAAACAATGAATCACACTATGGTTATCCTGGCGTGCTCTCCATTTGTATATCTAAGATAGAATCTTTGTGCACAAAACAAAGTATGCTTACATGTAAACCAAAATTGAAGTATGGATAAAATAAAACAAGCTTGGCATAATCTCATGAAAAGAATGCTGGGGCATTAGATAGCAAAATCAACCGTTTTTTTTCTTTAAAAGTATGCTATCCCCATGCTTTCTCTAAATCATTTAGAACTTTCAAGGGTTACAATGGGGCCTTGATGTGATATTGAGGCAAATGAAATAAAGTATATAGAATAATAAAGAGGGATGTTCCGAGTGAATGACTTTTATTTCAAAAACATCTCCCTTTTCATGGGATTTTCAGTCTTACACCATCACTACACTCTTTGTTTCTTTTCTTTCTTTCCCTTAACATTTATCTTTTTTATTTGATCATTCTATCTTCTTTCACCCCTTTCTCTCCCATTTCTTGGATTCATCATTCTTTTTCTTTCAACATATGAGTTCCACATTCATCATCCATTTTTAGGTTTCCACATCACCATTCATTCTCTTTTCATGTTCAATCATGGTTAGCTCTCTGAACAACCAAGGTGTGGTAAATTTTTATCATTTTTCACTGACTTGGTCAAATGTGTGGCATGGAAATGAATTTTCAACAAGGCTCAAACATGGCACTAGGGATGATTTCACAAGACAAGGTTAAGGCTCAAAATAGATCAAGGACGACCTAGATCATTTCTAGATAGGCATAGGGGAGCATTGTACATATCAAGACAAAGTCAATCAACTACCCAAATGCACCTACCCAAAACAAGCATAATGAGATTATTGAACAAATTTAGAATTTGAAAAATTGTTCCTTGAGTAAGTGTAAGTTCCCTCTAACAAGGATTGACATTAAAGCTCTCATGGGTCCTTACTCATCTCCACTATTCATATCAAGCACTACAATATGAATTCAATCCGTAAATTTCCAATATTACACATTCAAGGTGCACTTAAGGTTGAGTTCAAAATCAAACACATATGTGATACTCAGCATATAATAACTTCTATATGTGTTCATGATTTAAGTTCAACAGATCCAACTAATCAACAAACCTATATCACTCGAATAGGGAATACAGATCAACATTCAAATATTTTTTTGTCAAAATTTTAAATTTTTTTACATATTTCAACTATTCACAG
>CAUOFW020003040.1:0-40633 GCA_963454935.2 Ilex paraguariensis | reverse complement strand
TTTGGCTCTATCAAACATATAAGGAATTGGAGGTAGCATTCTACCGATGTAAAGTCAGGGACCGGTTCCTTGAACCGTTTTTTTATGTGTTGGTGTTCTATATGACCAACATAAGACTCGATTTGTTAAATATTACGCAGGATCAGTGAGCACCATGCTGAATCTCCCTACCATTTTCTTCTCTTCCACTTTAGCCAATATGAGTCAAACTGGTACTATCTGTTTTATTGGGGAATTTCTCATCTTAATTGGAGCTTTCCAAATAAATAGCTTAGTAACTACATTAGCAGCGCTTGGGATGATTTTAGGCATGGCGTATTCCCCCATCTATTCCAAGCTTGGATTATATAATATATATAGTCTAGCTTGAGGGTAGAGTTGAGAGTATTACAATATTACTATAATATTCTTAGGGTTCAATATGGTTGTAATATGTATACCCACACAAATGGTATACTTGTCTTTTTCATATTTATTGGGTAACTATAAATACAAGTTGATAGTGAGAGGTAGGGTAAGTTAAACCTCTCTTTGCCTCTCTCATATTATCTCTCCCCCACCTAGATTAGAGTTCATATCGTAATATGGAAAATTCAATCTTCCTCTCTCCATTCCACCTCACATCTATCTTTTCTCTCATTTTTATCTTTCCATCTCCTTTACTAAGTAGGAAGGGATATTTATTATCAGGGACAAAGTACGTCGAAAAGGCCATTCCTACACCTATAAATAACTTAAAGAAGCTTGCTGCCTTTTGATAACTCGGAGCATAGTTAGGTCTTCAAACTGTAAAAACTAAGGCTCTGATGACCTTTCAAGGAAAAGATGTTGGCCCTCTCTCTCCCCACCTAGATTAGAGTTCATATTATAATATGAAAATTCAATTTTTCTTTTTTCTCTCATCTTTTCTTTTTTCCTACTGATTTCATCTATTTCTTTTAGTTTCATTCCAAATTCACCAGTATGGCAATTTCATCATTTGTATCTGCTCTAAAGGGCTCATCATCCTAACATCATTGGTGATCATGTTGAAAAAATCAATTCACAAGGAAGTAGGGCACATTTTGTAACACCTTTTCCTTCATATATTAACACAGATTGCATCATATCACTTTCCCACCATACCCCATGTTTCAAGCTAATGATTCTTTTATCCTAAGAAAATAATGTTTACATTTCTTCAATAAATAATTGTTAGGGAGAATTACACTCAGACCCCTTAACATTTGAAATATTACACACAGACCGCCTGAAATTTGTACGCGCGTAGCACTTAGACCCCTATCATCAATGTCCGTTAGTATATCCGGTAGAAAATTACATCCAGACACCTGAAGTTTGTAGATGTGCAATACTTAGACCCCTCAAATTTGAAATATTATACTTACACCAAAAATACTCCAATTAAAGATAGAACATCAAATATTTTAAATTTTACGGCCAAAATTTATCTTCTATTATGACATTTATTGAAATAAAATTAAAAATAAAAATTTATTTTTTCTTAAAAAATCATACTATATAATTATACTATCTATTGAAATTTAATTTGGTCATTTAAACTACCAGATTATCCCAATTAAAGTTAGAATATATTGTTTTCATTCTAGTTTGATCCCTTGTTTGATTTTTTAATTTTATTCCAATAGATAGAATAATTGTACACTAAATACGATTTTTTAAGAAAAAATTAAATTTTTATTTTTAATTTTATTTCAATAAATGACATAACAAAACATAAATTTTAATTGTAAAATTCATGTTCTATTATGAATGACTTAGACCCCTTATTTAATTTTTTAATTTTATTTCAATAAATAGTATAATTGTATACTAATTACGATTTTTTAAAAAAAAAAAATTTAATTTTTATTTTTAATTTTATTTCAATAAATGATTCAATAGAACATGAATTTCGGTGTAAAATTTAGTATATTTGATATTCTATCTTTAATTGAATTATTTTTTGTCTAAGTATAACGATTTAAACTTGAGGATCTAAGTATTATACGCCTACAAACTTCAGAGGGTCTAGATGTAATTTACTAACGGATATATTAACGAACATTTGACGGCAGGGGTCTAAGTGTTAGAAGTGTACAAACTTCAGAGGGTCTATGTGTAATATTTTAAATGTCAGAGGTCTGAGTGATTAAGTGACAAACCTCAGAGAGTCTAAGTATAATTCTCCCTAATTGTTATTATCATTATCTGTAAGGGAAACTACAATGTATGCAAATTGGATCACCAGAGACTTTAATCGAAAACATCCATTGGGCATTTTCAATGCCCTTTATTTCTTATATTCTCTATAGTGAAGAGATCAATATTAGGTGTTAAAGATTAAAAAAAAAACTAATGGTTTAGCTTTTTAGAAAACTTATTTACACATACAAAAATATATATCTAGTGAACAAGAATCCAGGGTGAACTCACAATAATTGCTCGGCCAAATGCACCAGCACTCACATAAGCCCATGTTCCTGGAAGCATCCCTAACCAACTGCAAACCAATGGGTTGAAATAGTATGAGAAGAGGAAGACATTTCCCCCAACAGATATGTGAAATTAAAAATAGAGTGCATTGCGTATGCAAGTTTGTTTGGGGTTTAGGTTCCTACACATGACACCATACTACATATGTGCAGATCCTCAAATATTCATTAAATGTATGATCCAGTGTCATTTTCCAAGTTTTCAAATTATGGAAAACTTGGAAAGGTGCTCGAAAAAAATTTGGAAATTAGTTGTTGATTTCTTTTCTACTCAAACAAACTCATCCCATCTTGGTCGGAGAAGAAAAACCAGTTTTCCCACATTCCAAAATAAGGCAATGCAACTTTATGATTTAGACTCGATCCAAACTAACATATGAAATTATAGACAGCAAAATTTGAAACCTCGACATTTTCTTTTTCATATCTGCTGAATAGGACATTGAATTACTGCAAGGCCTAGACACCAGGTGAGACAGCACAGAATTGACTAATGTAATTTGATGACAAATTAAGGTGCTAGTACAATAACAGTCAACGAAGAAATAAATTTTCACTCCAAATATACATTTTGATCATGAACCACCATCCATATTTGCTTTGGCTTATTCACTCTACATCTACATTTTCATTATCAACCCAATTTAAGATGCCTTCATCAACTAATAGTTCTAGATAGTTTACAAAGCACCATCTCCAAGAACTTCTGGAATTTTTTTCAAATCAATTTTCTGGATCCGAAACTGAATTGTCAACATTTCACAGATGCATGAATGGGAACCTAATGTCTTCAAGGCAAATAATGACCAGACCTCACCAAGCAGATTTTTTTCTTGCCTTTTCTGTGCATGTAAGGATTATCTTTACATTTCATACTTAGTAAAAACAATAAATTAATTGCCACATTCTCCAATAAATGCATCCTAACCTAGTATAGATGCCATTAAAAATTAAAATAAAGGAGATCAAACTCTCCAAAAATAATCAAAAAGGGAAAAAACATGGAAGATTATCTGGAGGGAAAAAAGAACCATACAAACCACCATAACAAGAAAGCATCAATCATTCATAGGCTTGAACCAGACCTTCCCAAAACGTACGGCACGAACTTAACGGAGGTAAGCCCATACAAATAATTCCCTAGAGAAAATGGAAGCAAGGGGCTCAAACGGAGAAGCATAACAACTTTGAAACCATTTTCACCAATGGCCTTGTCAATTGCAAGAAATTTCTTGTTTCCTTCGACCAATTTAAGAATACGTTCACGAGCAAAATATCTGGCAATTAAAAAGGCAACACTTGCTGCCACCTGACAGGGTACAACATTTGCAACTTTAGGTACCCATGGCCATATATTTTTTTTTATTCTTCTATGTAACAAGAAAACCATTTTACCGTTCCGCTGATAGAGACAATGATGGTTCCAGTGACAGAGCCAAACAACAGACCAGCTGACATGGTCAATGGAATGGCCGGTATTGCAAGGACCTAGAGAAACATAGTTCTTCAAAATAAGTTTATGATGTGCAAAAATGTGTAACAAGAACCACAATGAGATTTCATTAATGTTGAATGCACTAAAAGACATATATAAGAAAACTAAAATTGGAGTTTAGAGCAAATAGGCCATGGAATCCTGGAAAAATCGCTCAGAAAAATATAAAGCTCTGGAGTACCATTTATGGCATTAAAGAATTATAGAGTACTTTAAAACGTTGAGTTAACGACGTGACATATAAAAGCATGTGTCATTTGTGAGTGTTGACATCCATCATGTGTAATTTATTATTAGGGAGATTAAGGCAGCCTGCTTACTTCCAATCCAGCATAAACTGCTACAAAGAGAGCATATCCAGCTGGACCATAACCTGTTCACCAAAAACTTTTGAGATTCTTGGGAAAGAAAATTGTGCAATTTTAATAAAGATAGGAAAGTCGAAGCACATTAATACATTTACAAATTCAACTATAATTTAAACCCGTGGAAGAGAATTAAAATGTTTGGCCATAACCAAACATTTTGTTTCATTGCAAGCTCCAAGAGGATCAAAGTTATCCACCAAATGGTAATCAAGAATCTCAGTTGACCAAAAAATTAAATTCCGCATCTACTCTATGACTGCAAGTTCAAAACTTGGAGGGCAATATCAAGCATAGGAATAATAAGCAACAAAATCAAGGAAACACCAAGACCATTGGACACCCAAGTGATTTTCCCTTTTTTATGAGGCAAACTTGGTGGATAGCCATTATCAAAAGGGAGAAAAAGAACAAAAAAATGTCTGATCATAAATTGTACTCTTATAGTGAAAGCCTATCTAAAATTCCTATATTGTGCATGCAAATGTTGACTGTATTTGTGTAAGAGATGAGACTAGTATATGATTTTTTTCGAGAAGAAACGAAGTAATTTCCTTGATATTGAGGTATTAAGGCATTACACAAAAGAAGAGAGTTGGAGATGGAGAACTCATTCAACCCAAAATCAACTGGAAAAAAGCAGTGACAATATAGAACACTAGTATTTGATATTGATCTTATTAGTTCAACACATAGGAGATGGAATAACATGAAAGATTGTAAAAGTTGAGGGTAAAGAATAAGAAACCAACTAAAAGATGAAAAAAATCCTAACTATTTTGCATCAATGCATCCAACATTTCCACTGTGCACATCCAGCAGCATTAATTCAAGTACAATTTATCATGCATACAGCTTTCCCTAATCATGCTACTTTTTGTTTTTCGTCATCAACTGTTCCCAAATAACTGATATTTTTTAACAAAAGCAAACAATCTGAGGCTCTAAGCAGTCTTCTCAACATGCCAAAGAACTGGTACAACAATTTACAATTTAGCTTCTAGAAAATGCCTCTCCACCAAAGGCCTCTTGCTTCTGCCACATAAAAAGGTGGGTTTAGAAGCAATAATCTGATTACATTTTTTTTAAATCCTATTAATAAAAATTAAAAACAGATACATTACGACATAATTTTAAAACCCAGGCAGATCATGTTTGCAAAATACAAATTCAACAAGGTTGCATTTGTCAAACACGACTTCAACTCAAAGTTGTGTTTGCTAAACTCGATTTCATCTTGAACATTCAAAAAAAATTAAGAGAAGAATGGACAGACATCGAGTGAAGGCATGTTTAGACACGACCCAGGTCTCGAAATTAAGTTTAAATATACCCTTTTTTGATAATTAACGTTTCAATTGACATTTGCCAACAAAAAACCCTGTTCACACCCACTCCCACCCCCAAGAAGGGCCACAGAAAGGGCAAAAAACAAAAGAAAATATTGCAGCAATTTCTAAAGAACTATGTCGCTGACCTTGTTGAACAGTACCTAGATTAGTAACCAAAATACCTATGTCCTCAAGCTAGGCTAACACAAGGCAACCAGCACCTCCATCAAAACAATAGCCATTGGAGCACAAAAGAGATGCATCCCGTAGAATTCAAGTGGGAGACAAGTAGAATCACTAGAAATCAGTATAGGCCACTAAAAGTCATTTTTCCTTAAAGCACTTTAGAAATTAGATGTCTTTAATAATGCACCAGAAGAGGTACTTACAACTTTCGACATGTCATTGCATTTTCTAAAGGATAAAACAAATTCGAAGACTCCCTTAAAGTGAGAAAACAGAACAAGGTAATCAAAAGAAAAGATAGAGAAAAAATTAATAGTAATAGGCATCTCAATATATATCAATGTATGAAAAGTGAAAACCAAAGCATGAGTTGTCAATAATCATTTTCAATGCAGAAAAAAATATCAAAAGAAACATGGGTGCATTGAACACTAACAAGAACTCGTGATACTCCAAGAGCTCAACTGGCAAAGCCCAAGCCAAAAGTAACCACATTAAATCAGGAAGAACACATTCGGGGTTCATGATTCAATACCCCCAATGTCTCTCAGAAGATCCCCATGCACCTTGAATTACTCTAAAATCTTACAAAAATGAAATTATCAGAATTGCAGTAAACTTCAGCTTGGGCACTGAATTAAGCTAAACTTAACTCCAATAAAATCCAAAGCAATCTTTGAAATCCCCACAAATATCTCACAATATCTCAAGTGACTTATATTCAAAAAATAATACACCCCTTTTTATTTAACATTTGACAAAAAAATCATGAGTTCTTTCAGTAGTGCCTTCTCTAAGACAAACCTCTAATATGAGTAATAGAAGCTGAATCAAATTCCTAGAACTCTTCAAATGGGTATTGATCGTTGTAACTTAAATTCTAGTACAAATTCACAAATCCAAACCAATATCCAAGAAAATCTATATGTTTTAAAAATTCTGCCTACAACGAAACCAAAATTCCAATTCCAATACTTTAAAATGTACGCCAAATTATGAGGAATCTTCATGTGGGTATTAAATTCGTCATAAATTACCTTCAAGAACCCCCGAAAATTGCGTCAAGAAAGCATTGATCTGCTCCTTGTAAATGTACCCGACAGCGCCGAATCCACCAACAACACTCACAAGCAAAAGACCAGCCAAAAGGGTACCTTTAACGGCAGTGTCACCTTCCAAGCCACCATCACCACTCTCACCACCTTCCTGATCGGCTTTCGGGTTCAATTTCAAGAGCCTTCTAAAGCTCTGAGGCGCATTGTCAGGACTCTTTGAAAGGGTCTGTTGTTTCTTGGTTTCTTTGAGTGAGGAACATGGTTTCAAGAAGTGAAACCTCTTGGGTTTGAAATGGAAGAGGAATGAAGAAGTTGTAGAGGTGTAGAGGGAGGAATGGAAGTTTGCTCTGAGCGGAGGATGAAGAGGTAGAGGATGAAGATGATGAAGAGGTATAGGATTAAGATGATGAAGAGAAGAGGAGTAGGAGCTTGGTGGTCTCCCCGAAGGGGTGTGCATTTTAAGCGAGGAATGTCTTAAGAGATAAGGAGCTGTTGTTCCGGTTTATGTGATTTGGGCAACTGCTGTGCCATGTAGATCGTAGAAAGTACCACTGATTATGATCTGGAGTTGTTTTGATGATAGTATTGAGGACAAGTGTTTTTTTTTGTGTATGTAGTTCCAGCACGTGTACTCACTCAAGAAAATGAAACAAGTAGGGAAAATATCAAAACGACCTTTAGAAAAAGTTTAAATCCTCAAAATTTGTCGATATATCTTTAAAAAAAAAAAGCAGTGCTATGAGCCCAACTATTGGTTGAATTTGTTATCAATTTAATAGTTATGATGCATTAAATTAATAAATAATATTAATAAATTAAGTTCAAATATTTTATATATATTGTATATTCATTGTATATAAAATGTTTAAACCCTAACCTATCAATTACTACACCAAATAAATAGGTATTAGTAAATGACTCTATAACCCCACACTTTGATTATCCAAAGTTAATTTTGTACATGATGACGATTATAATTGGATGAACTCACTAGGTGTATGTTATTTTGCAGATGATATTGTCTTAGTAGATGTAACTCGAAGGGGATTTATAATAAGCTAAAATTTTGGAGAGATACACTTGAGTCAAATAGGTTTAAAATAAGTAGCAATAAAAATGAATACATGCAATACAATTTTCGTAATAGAAGAATTAGACGTAGTGAAAAAGTAAAGATTGAAAATCAAGAAATAACCACAAGTAAACGATTTAAATATCTAGGATTGATCATTAAAAATGATGAAGAGCTTAAGCAATGAAAATGGATTCACCTCTCACACGAGTTGATGAGTATGATTCTTGTATCATGTTTTCTCCTTCCTACAAAACGAACAAACTGCCTAGGACCGAAGTGTTTCGGTCGAAGGCACTCCGATACTTAAGTCAGTACTTGTGTGAAAGGACTGTGTATGTGTATGTAGGGAGAATTGTGCATACTTTTTACTATGCATACTCAACTCCATATATAGTGTCTTTCTCCCTGTTGAGATGTTTGTTAAGGATTCATTGAAATCTCTCCAGACACTCATTCTGTTGTCTAGCTCTTCCCGAGCCAATGATTGTGCTTGTTCGTTATACCTAAATCCCTAATTGGAGGTATTCCCTTAGCTTGAGGTTGTTTCCGAACTGAGCTCAATCACACTAAAATCGAGCTCCTACTTCTTTTACTGAACTCTAGGTGACTCGGCTCGGCACCATGAACCATGTCGTTACTACTCAACTTGGCTACTATAATTTTTGTTCCCACATGTGACTGTCTCATCATTCTCGCGTGAGTATATTAAATGCCCCTCACTTGCCCCCAGAAAAATGTGTGTCAGACGTTTTTTCTTCTGGTAGTTGTTTCATGCTCCCAAGTTAATCATTGCATGCATCTTTGAGACATGCACTTTGTTCTGACAACATGTCTTACATTAAATATTTTTCCTTTGCGCTTCAGTCACTTCATTAGGTCCATGCTTTAAAAAGGGGTGCAAGGCTTCCTTTCTTCTTCACTTGTTCTTCTTCTTCTGACTTTTTTCTTTATTATTTTGGGTTTTACCTATCAGAAAATGGCTCATCTCACTTCTTCAGACATACCTGCTTTTAGAACCAAGTACCAAATTTCGATGATGTTCAAATTTGTGTTGTCAGAACCGATAAGCCCCTGATTAGTACCAGAAGGACCATTCCCCATCCATACTCGAGCCATCACAGAAGGTGGTGTTCGCTTCCTTTTTCATCCTCTAATTTTATGGGTGTTTTCAGCACTAAAGTTGTGCCTCATCCAATGCTATTCTAACTTTTTTAGGATTGTAATAGGCATTGCTACCCTTAACAACTTTTGGATTTGGGCCTGAGTCTCTGGGAAATCCTTTTCTGCTATATCATGTTGCCATTTGGAGACAACTACTATCTTGTAGTGAGGAAGAATGACTGCTACTTGGTGATCAATCTCCCAAATTCCAATAAGAGGTCATGAAAATGACATCATCTTTGTCTCTAGCAATTGAGAATATGTTTCTAGTGAAATTCATTCCTATCGATGCCCTTACAAAGAAGGCGCACCAAGTGATTGACGATATGCCTCTTTATCTCTTCTTTTGTTTTTAAACCCTTCTCTTTACACTTGTCTTTCCTCTCTTGTAGGTGAAACTGTGAAGGGAAGAATCCCGAAGTGCTTCGTAAAAATGGAGGAGTTAAAGAAGGTATGGAGCTTCAATGAATCTCTCTTCTACCGAGCTGTTGATATACTCCAACCTATATGTCTTTTATTGCGGTTCCTCCCTACCCCAATGCTACTGTGGCCGACAATCATCAAGCCATTCAAACTACTCAAGATCAAACTCCTCGTTCTTGTAAGAAGGCTATAGTTGACCCTTTTAGAAGGAACAGGCCAGTGAGGAACTTTCTTGGTTTTCTTTCTTCTACAAGCATGATTAAACCGCCTTCTGCCCAAGTCCAAACCTTTACCGATCCTAAAGAACCTACTTTGGAAGAACCTACCAAGGCAGAGCTGGCCATACATTCTTAGGAGCTAGTGGATGACTCGGCCAAGGCTTCGGTAGATATAAACCTCGAGACTTCCTTCATCCAATCTAAACTCCCTTCTGTTTCTTTAGAGCCAACCCCTCCTCCAACTGACCAACCAAAAGCCATATTGGTCCTACTTGATGATCATGCCCCAAAAAGTGCAAAGTGCCAGAACCTGATACTTTCCTTCCCCCTAGAGCCTATGATTTCCCCTTTTTTGCCCAATTCTGAAGGCAAAAGAAAGGGAAATCTTTGTTTGAGACTGTACTGATAAAGATTCAATGTGGCAGTAGGTATTAGCAGAGGCGTAATTCTTCCTCATGACTTGAACGTAAACGAGGGGTTTGTCCGATGATGAAATCACTTGGCAAGATATCCAGTAGATGGTTATGGTATCTTTACATCTCCCTTCATTTTTCCTTTGCAATATAGTTTTTTTTTTTAATATTTTTCATTTGCTTCTCCTTGTGGTCAGCAGGGACTTCAAAAGGTCCATAAGGTTGGGGAAAGAATTGCCAAGAAGGATAAGGCTATGAAGGAGGCAATTCATGAGCATATATCTACACTGACAAAGATGGAATCTACTAATAAGGAGTCTGCCAAGCTTTGTGAGGAAATGCTGGTTCTCCAAGCTCAAATACTAAGCTTGATTGATGAGAACAAAAAACATGCAGTGGAGGTAGAGGATTTGAAAGCTTTAGAGAATGTGATCAACGTTGAGCTTTCCCAAACTCAGCTTGATTAGTCCACCCTCTTAGAAGAATTTGAGTGGTTCAAAGCTGAAGCCAAGGATCTGGAGGATATTGCCTTTGCGCAAGGGATGGTGAAGTCAAAAAATACTTGACTATGTAGATTCCCTCTCTAGAGAAGGCATATTTCTCTAAGAGTTGGCTTGTCATTTTGACAGCTACAGTGTGTGCCCCCATCTTTTGAGCTATATTATTGTTATTCTACTACGAGCTCCTCCAAACCGCCACCTTCCTGAAAACAACTGTCATGAAAATAGAACTTCCTAAAAACAAATGTTTTGAAAATAAATATCTTTTTTTTTAAAAAAATGTAAGTTTCTTCCTTTTTTGATATATATATATATGGAATATCTTTTTAGCAAGTTTTTTTGCATTCTTATTTCTTTGTTTTGTTTTTAATAGTTTTGTCCAAAGTACTTAGACAGGGATCCCTTGATACTTAAATAGATTGCTAAGAAGTTATGACCCCTTACTCGGTCATTCTTCAAAGAATTTAGTCCTTAGCACTTAGCTAGGGACCTTTTAGTACTTCGAAGAAAATTTTACTCTAAGTTATGGCCCTTGGTCGGCCCTTCTTTGAAGAGTTCGGTCCCAAGCACTTAGCTAGGGACCTTTCAATACTTAAAAAAAAAATTACTCTAAGAAGTTATGGCCCTTCTTCGAAGAGTTTGGTCCCAAACACTTAGCTAGGGATCTTTTAATACTTAGAAAAAATTTTACTATAAGAAGTTATGGCCCTTGGTCGGCCCTTCTTTGAAGAGTTCGGTCCCAAGAAATTAGCTAGAGACCTTTCAATGCTTAGAAAAAATTTTACTCTAACAAATTACGGCTCTTGGTCTGCCCTTCTTCAAAGAGTTCGATCCTTGTAGCACCTAGCTTTTCATGCATTGAATTTTTGGTTGATCCCATAACGTGTCTAAGAACTAGGTCCCCGAGGACAAAAGCACGAGGGTTGACCTTCTTGTTGTAGGTCTGAGCCATCTGTTGCTAATAAGAAGTCATTCGAACTGTAGCTAACTCTCTATTTTCTTCAAGTAGGTCTAATTCCTGACCAATTGCATTGTCATTGTCCCCCTTAATGACTAGACCAGTTCAGAGTGTCAGCAACCCTTTTTCCAGCGGTATTACATCCTTCATTCCATAAGTGCCTGCAAATGGAGTTTTCCCCGTTGCACGTTGTGATGTGGTTCGATACATCCACAGAATACTGGGCAACTCTTCCACCAATTTGCCTTTTGCATTCTCCAACCTTTTCTTAATCCCATATTGGATTGTTTTATTTGAGATTTTGGCCTTTCCATTACTCTGTGGGTAAGCTAGAGTGGAGTAGTGGTTCCGAATCTCATATTGTTGACAAAAGGCTTTGAAGGGACCACTTTCGAATTGGGTTTCATTGTCGGATATGAGGGTGGTTGGTATACCAAACCTTGTAATAATGTTCTTCCATATGAACTTTCTTGTGTCCGTTGCTTGGATTATTTTGTTGTTCCTAATCTCCTATCATAAACCCTCAATGTGTGTATGACTTATATGGATAGATGAGTGTCATTCTCACTCGGGTTCGATGCAAGAAATAGGAAAACGAGTGTGTGGAATGAAATGAGTGTGTGTGAACAAAAGTATTCCGTAAGTGTAGAGAGACCTTTGAGGGTCGTGTTTTACTTGGAATTCATATTCCAAGGTTGTCTCCTTATGGAAGGAAGGAAATTGTGTGAAGGTGATTTTGGTAGAAAGGGTAAAGTGTAAAAATCTTTGATGTCTGAGGTTTGGTGAATTGTGTTCTTGATAAAAATTAAATGGAAACAAGTGTTGGCTAATCCAAAGAGGTCATTCCAATAAGAATGTCAAATCAACTCAAGACCTTCCTCCAATGGTGCCTAGATGTTTGATTGATTCTTAGGAAGCGTATGACTAAAATGGAGGTGAAGATTCAAGCATACCCCGTGACAAGTTTATCATGTATCAAGAACTGACAATCACGTCCACACTCAACTTAGTCAAATCAAATCATCATACACTACGAGGAGGAATGAAAAAGGGTTGATTTGGCATACCCAAGAGGAATTCTCCCTTGGATTAGCCAACTTAAAAGCTTAGCTACTCATATCTAAAGCAAAGACATAAAAATAATGAAGAAACATTGTAAATAAATGAAGATTGGAACTTAGTTTAATGCAAGAAAATATAAACTATGAAGAGAAATATTCAATACCCATTTCAAAGCTTGAAAAATGAAGAAAACTTAATACAACAATGGTGAAATCCAAAATGTAAGACTAAACTTGAAATGTACTTGTAATAAATAACATTAAAGGCATTAAATGAAGCTTACACGAGTCTTACAGGAAATTACAAGTGAATGGATGGAAGAAAATACAAAAATATCAATTTCTCTCTCTAGAACTTCATCTTCTTCCTTGAGCTTCTCTCTCTATAATGTAATAAACTCTGAATAATGGTGTATGTTGCTTCCAAATTCAGCCATGGAGCTTTCCCTAGGTGTAAGACAGCCCTCCCATCCATAGGAGGCTGATTAGAAGGCATTAGGCAAGCTAGCACAGGCCTAGCCTACATTCTCAAGCTTCTCCTCTTCTCTCTCCTCCTCATTAATGTTCAAGCCTTCAAATTCCAAGGCTAGGTGAGGGAAGACATGTCTATGTGTAGAAGGTGTTAGAAAGCAAATGGGAGAATCAATGGTGGGGCTTGATTCGTACTTGTTAGTGATCGGATTAATATTATACATCAAAGTGTAAGTGGTCGAATTGTAGTTTTCTCGATTTTAAGTCCAAGTATCAATCCCATCAAGAGTTTTAATAATTTGGAAACAAAATAAAATAGTTAAGTTGCTAATTCGAATATGATATCATGTGATAGTTTGTGATATGAGTTTAGATTGATAACTAGTCTAAGTAAACATTTATGTACAGATAGAGTAAGACAATAATAAAAAGTATCATTCAGTTCAAGAATCTCATATGCGTTACATTGGTTGAATACTGAAAATGCTACCTTACATCAATCAACTTCCATGTTATTGGCAAGTCAATTAGTAGGTCTGATGTATATAAACCATCACATAACAACTTCTTAAGTTAGCTGGTGGTATCCATGACAATTGATTAATCCAAGCAAACCAGAAGGACAAGTCATTCATGAGGAATACTTGAATTATTCATTTGTCTTCATAATAATAGGTGTGTACATAATAAACCATAACACAGCCACTTCTTAGGTCAACTGGTAGTATTAGTTATAACACAATAACTTCTTAGGTTAGCTGGTTATAGATGTGTCAATTGACTAATCCAAGCAAACTAGAAGGACAAGTCATTCATGAGGAATACTTGAATTATTCATTTGACTCTATCTGAGATATATATATACCAGTTAAACATCCTCAGCGCTCCGGTGGAGTATAAACCATATTGATAGGAATGTCGTGATTGTTAGACTGACAATATTATCCTTTATATCAGTTAAACAATCTGAGTAATCTAGAAGGACAAGTCATTCATAAGGATCACTTAGGTCATTCATTTGATAGTTATATATATATATATATATATATATATATATATATATATATATATATATATATATATATATATATATATATATATATATATATAAGTTAAACCCTAATAACCCAAAAGGATAAGTCATTCATGAGGATCATTTAGGTTTTGTACCATGCA
Source organism: Ilex paraguariensis (assembly GCA_963454935.2). NCBI lineage: Eukaryota > Viridiplantae > Streptophyta > Magnoliopsida > Aquifoliales > Aquifoliaceae > Ilex > Ilex paraguariensis. The sequence goes on along the minus strand of CAUOFW020003040.1, from coordinate 26,250 downwards.
TCAGTTAACATCCTCAGCGTTCCGGTGGAAGACAAGCCATACTGATAGGAATGCCATAGTTGTTTTACCAGGAGGTTGATGATTCATTAATGACATATTTCTAGGTACAGCACCGAAAGTACGTATATCATTATATCATGCATGAAGTATATAATACATAAATATATAAATATATAAAACATCAACATTTCTAGAATTTAACCAGTATTATACATATATTTACCCTCACTGGAGGATATACGGAACTACTCACGCTCCATTGCTATAGACAAGCAAGGAGTGCAAACAATTTTCATTATAACTAGAATTAAAGTACAAAATCTAAAATGTCTTTCACAAGGAACAACTGAAACACAATCACCTTTATTATCAGTTATGACAAAAAGATGACGCAGTTCAACTATCCGAATAGAAAGATATAACAAAAATGTAGAAGTACAAAGTTTGGACTAAAGTGCATCATAGACCGGATCGTTTTTGCAACTTCTCTTTTTCTCTTTTTCTCTTTTCTCTCTTGGATTTCTCTCTGGAGCTCTCTTGGTTCCGGCCTCCTTCCAAATGCATCAAGGCATGCATATATATAGTAATCAAGAAAGCATGAGGTGGAAAGATGATAATGAGCCGCCAAAGGGGACCGTCCGGACGGTTCCTCCACCGTCTAGACGGTGAGGCCTTGCTAGAATTTTTCACTTGCTTTGTATGCTGACTCCTCTTGTGTTGAAATTACACTTTGGCCTTTGTTCTTTTAAGTTTTCCTACTTTGTTCCTTGCATTGTGTAGTAATTCTGCATTAAACCTAAAACTTTTTAAACATAACACGCATAAAACCCTAATTCCCGCACAAACCCTACTTATCTTTAAGTACTAGTTTTTAGTTATTTTATCGCACTAATTCAACTTTATTAATTACTTATATTTATATACTAATTAAGGTTAATCACACTTCCCAACTTAGACTTTACTAGTCCCTAGTAAACTATTAACATCATATAATAGAGGTAAGATCATTTTCATAGATCTTTTCACGATTGCATTTAGCTTATGCAATAAGCCTTTAAATCCCTAGGTGATTCCTAGTGGACGAGTTTTGTCTCGTGAAGGTTTTCAATGAAGCTAGTTACAAACTTTAGTAATTAGGAATTCATTATTCATATTTTTCACAAGTAAAATTATATTAATATTCCATTTGTCTTGTCAAGATATTTCCTTCTCTGATCACTATAAGAGTAACACACATTAGTTGTAATATTATCTATATATTTTTATAAAAACTTGTGTATGTTTAATGATTTCTTTATTTTCAAAAATCACTTGAGAAATATTACCCTATTTCGTGGTAGTTTTGATGTCAATCCTTCCTTGAAATACACTTAGCAAAAAGAACACACATGTTATAGCTATTATTCTCACAAACTACATGTGTTTGGAATATAGTTAACAAAACAAATAATTTCACATGTAAGTAATCAAAAGAGCGGTTAGTTGATTAAGTGGAATTTGACATAATCTCATGAAAGAATATTAACAATATATTAAACATACTATTAACATTTTCCTTTTTAGAATTTATAGAACTAATACAAATATATGATTTCTGGAATAAAAAAGGACTTTATTAGGGTTGTAATGTGGCCATAGATTTAAGGTTTATGAAACGACGTCATTGGATATCAAATGTTATCTTTTAGCATTGTGGCACACCTCATTCTATTTTTTGGATCTTCACATGTTTCTTTCTTCTCTTTTTCCCATTTTTCACTTTCTTGGCTTTTTTCTTTCCCCAGAATTTCCTTGTCTCTTTCTTTTGCTTTTATGTTTTTTCGTATCCTGCTGATTTAGATGAGGGTGCAAGAAAATTAGATAGCAAAGGTAAGTTAATATCTTTTTATCTGGCTCGTGGATTTTTTTTTTTTTTGGGTTTTAAGAAAAGAATTTATTTTTAGGCTCAATCATGGCTAACTAAGGGTATAATTTTGTAAAAGAAATGGTTAAGGCTCAAGATTTAATCAAACATGGCCTAAGATCATTTTCTAAAAATCACATATATGTATAATTTATGCATGAAAGTTAAGGATAATGCTAATAATACAATTTAATAAGTGCTTGTCAAAACAAAGTTAATGAGATTATTCAAGGAAACTTTACCGCTGAATCGAAGATTTGTATTTGAGTAGATGTAGCTTATCTCTCCAAGAAAGATTGGTTCAAAATTTGCAATAGGTTTTACATCTCCACTATATATGTAAAGAGTGTAATATTTCACAAGATTTTTAACAATAAAGAAATCTAATTTGTGCTTTTAAGAATAAGTTTATACAAAAATATTAAAATAGTACATAACTAAAACATAAAAATTCCGCGTGATCAAATTAAGACTATTCTTGTAAGGCATGAGAATAAAACTTTAATTTAGCTATGAATCATATGAATTATTAATTCCTAACTTAACAACATGAGTTTCAAAATTAATATAAACAAACTTAGACATGCATTAGTTCACAATAAACAAGTTTAAAACACACAAAAGTTCAAAACAACTAAGTTTAAAACACACATAAATTCAAGACAAATAAGTCTAACGCAAACTGTAACACCCCGCATTTTCTTTTATATATGTATATAGATATATAGTAAATAATTGTTGTAAAAATGGGGATATGTGTAGTGATGTGTGTTTGAATTTGGTAGAATGAAAAAGGGATGAACAGTGCACTGGCTGTAACATCAAGCTCGATTTCGACCTTGATGCAGTCCATATCTCTCAAAACTTAAAACATGAAATTTGTAGAGCTCTCTCTTAGGATTCCATATCACCTTGAATCATCTCAATCGGAACTAGGAGGAAGGAGTTATGTCCATATTACGAAGTAGTGTCTACACTGTCCAAAAATCTGTCCGGCAGACTACCTTTCGCTAATTTCATCATAACTATTTATTGGAAAGTCCAAATTGTGCACCGTTATTTTTGTTAGAACCCTAACTCGTATATCTTTCCAACCATATAGGTTACACCTCCTAGAAATACCTGAGTCAAATCAGTTTATTCTATGAAGTTGACCAAAAATCTGCACTATGGTGCTCCTTGGATAGTAAAGGGTTGTGCTTTCTTATTAGACCTTGAAGGTGTAAAACCTCATATGTTTACATTAATATATTAATGTACTTGTTTAGTGATTCTTCTATATGTAATGACTTAAGAATAAACCATATATATATTAAAATCGTAAGGATATCACCTATAGTAGTTCGAAGGAATAAAATAAAAATTTTAATGTTTCAAGTGTGAATTTATTTTAGTTTTGAAATAAATCATAAAAATCAATGTTTTTAGGTTAAAATAACATTAAAAATGAATCCGGAACGTCGAAAAACCTTAGGGTAGTCGTATGGATCAAATTGGAGATTTCTAGTGGCAAAACTGTAATTTTGGAAAAAAACTCAAAATTCAGCCATGAACAGTGATTTGTCGCGGACTGCTGTGTTTAAAACACAGAATCCAGCCAATTTCTTCCATTTTTTTCTCACATCTCTCACCCCCAAACCCCTTAGCACCCTTGGGGAAGATAGAGGAAAGGAGGAAAAGGATAAAAGAGGTCATTAGAGCTTGAGTTTTTGGTTTGAAACTTTGATTCAAGGTAGGAGATTTCTTCTCTTTCTCTTACATTGAGACTAGGGCTATGTATACATATAGGTTTTTTTTTTTTTTGATCTAAATCTTAGATGTATGTTAGGAAACCTTTGATTCTTGATGTCTATGCAAATATTATCATGTTCTAAACAATGTTATGGTTGGGTAACTACTTTCTCTTGTTTTTGCTCTCAACCCTAACTTTTGAGAAATATGGATTTTTCTCTCTATAGTCACTCAATCTTGGCTTTGAAAACTTTAGTGGTTTGTGTTGAGTAATAAATGATGTTGTGGTGATCTCTTGTATTTTTCTAATTGTTTATTGAAATTGCCTCATAATGGATTTGTGGATCTTTGGAAATTTGCTTGTAAATTGGAGATTTATGGAATCCTTGGTTATGTGTGACGATTGTTGGGATGATGTGATCTTGTATGGTAGTTGGAATGAACATGGATGAGAGGTTCCTTGTAAGGATGCTCATTCCATCTCAAGAGGTTCCTTGTAAGGATGCTTGAGAAACCAAATCTTGAGGGTGAGAGGTTCCTTGTAAGGTGCTCACACCAAAAGAGGACAGTATGTGATTTTCTCAAGAGGTTCCTTGTAAGGATGCTTGAGAAACCAAATCTTGAGGGTGAGAGGTTCCTTGTAAGGATGCTCCCGTTAGAGAGGACAATATGATATCATGTGTGGGAAATGATTTATATTTTGGCAATGGATGTTTATTAGCACTTGGTTGAAATTGCTCCTTTCTATTACTATTGTTACTTAAACTTGAGATTCGTTGAAAAATGCACCCGTTTCATTTCAAATTATGTATCTATGCTATGTTGAAAAATGAGACCGACCCTTTTATATATTTTTATAAACCTTGTATGAGTTGAGAGGATTTTGCTACAGAGCTTCGTGCTCACCCCCTACAAATAACATTTTCAGATTTCACACTTGAGGAGGAGTTAGGAGCCGAGGAGCCCGCCCATTGGGAGACTCCGCTTGAAGGGAATGTGGATCCCGAGGTGGACGCTTAGAGCGACACTTTTATTTTGTTCTAGACTAGATTATACTTAGAATATCCTTTTGAAGTCTAGTTCTTTTTTTTTTTTGTTATTTTCGCTGCGTTATATTATTACATTGTGGAGATGTAAAGGCCAAGATTGGACCTATTCTTTTGGGATGATAGTGTGGATATGACATATGATGAATGAAAGTTTATTTTATGATGGATAAATAGACCCGGTGTGGTCAATAGTTATGCATATGTGGACCCGGTGTGGTCAATTGTAATATAATTGTACAGGTTGTGTTTTGGGTAAAGCTCCCCGTACAAAGGAGACTCTGCCCAAATTTTGTTAAAATATGAATGGTTGATGAATGAACTTTCGTCGTGATGAATTTACGTAATGCTCTCATGGGGTGAATGGTTTTTAGAATGTAATGTCACCCAAGGGGGTTTTTGGGGCGTTACAAATTTGGTATCAGAGCTTAGGCTTTAGGTCTTACATGGGAGCTGTAGGTTATGGATTACCACTAGAAAGGCAGGATTAGGTTGAACGAAATTGTTGATCTATGTTTTATATAAATCTTAGGCTTTAAATTAAAGCAATAATTAGGATGTCTTGTACCTCAATGAAATTAAATTGTGAATTGATGTGCAGGATGGATGGAGGACGAGGACGAGGACGTGGACGTGGGCGTGGTCGTGGAGGTCAAGCAAATCCACCACCACCACCACCTCCCGATGCCATGAATGGCATCTATCAATGCTTGAAGGAGCTCACCACTTTGGTACAAAACCAGAATGGGAACAACAACCATAATGGTGGAGCTCAACCACTAGCGCAAGTACCCGGAATTGGAAATGGAGATCGAAGGATGGTGGTTCTTCGAGAATTTCTGAGACAACATCCACCCACCTTCCAAGGGAGCTCTAACCCTTTGGATGCGGACAAGTGGATACGCAGAGTGAAGAAGGTATGTGACGGCATGGGAGTTGCCGAAGATTTGAGGGTTGGCTTGGCGACCTATTTGTTAGAGGGGGAGGCCGACCATTGGTGGGATTCGGTCAAGAGACGGAGGAACACTGATGCACTCACTTGGGAGGAGTTCGACCAAATATTTCAAGACAAGTACTTTCCTGAATCAGTCAGAGATCGAATGAAGGCTGACTTTCTTGCTCTACGACAGGGTAGCACGACGGTGGCCGAGTACGAAAGGAGGTTTGACGAGCTCTCCCGTTATGCTACAGGATTTATATCTACGGAGGCCGACAGGGCTAAGCGATTTGAGCAGGGACTGAGGCCGGTCATCCGGGAGAAGTTGGTGGCTCTCAAGATTAGGGAGTATGGGGACTTGGTGGACAGAGCTGCACTGGTAGAGAGAGACATAGAGGATAGCCAGCGACGACAGGGCTTCTTGAGAGGAGGTCCAATCCGGACGGGTGCTAGCACTAGTGGGGCACAGAGACCGACACCATACCGTCGCCCAGACCCGACAGGTGGACAGCGACTTTTGACAGCCCGAGGAGAGGGAGACACTCAGACTAGAGCTGGTATTATCCCACGATCTTGCTTTGCATGCGGAGGTGTGGGACATATTCGGATGCATTGCCCAGTTTTTCCACCTCAGGGGCCTATCCAGACCGCAAGACAAGTACCAGCAGCCCAACCACCACCACCGAGGCCTGCACCGCATCGACCGATACAAACTCAAGCCCCCGGCGGCACCAACCAAGGGCGAGTATTTGCTTTGACTCAGCCGGAGGAGGACATTGCCAATGCCGTTGTGGAAGGTATCATTCTTCTCTACAATTCCTGGGCCCGAATCTTATTTGATCCCGGTGCTACTCATTCTTTTATACGTACTGCATATGCTATGAATTTGGGATTGGGTTTCGAGAAGTTAGAACATGCTTTGACTGTTGACTTGCCTACGGGAGAACAATTGGGTACTAGCCGAGTCTGCAAGGGTTGTGTGCTTCGTATTGGGGAGCACGAATTGATTGTGGATTTGATTGCTTTAGAGATGAAGGGGTATGACGTGATTTTTGGGATGAACTTGTTATCCACTTTTCGTGCGGTACTGGATTGTTTCCGCAAGCGGATTACATTTCAATTGCCGGGAGGAGTAATTTTCAGTTTTGTGAATAACCGAGATTCTTTCCATCCATTTCCTACTATGGGTAGTAGATTCTTAAAAGCGAAAGCGGGAAGTCATTTGAGTTTCTTAGCTAGCTTGATGGGAGATAACATGGATAAACTCCATACGGATGTGGTGTTAATTGTATCGGAGTTTTCGGATGTTTTTCCTGAGGAATTACCTGGATTACCGCCACATAGGGAAATTGAGTTCAAGATCGATCTCTATCCGGGAACCGAACCCATATCCATTGCTCCCTACCGGATGGCACCTTTGGAGTTGAAGGAGCTAAGGAAGCAGTTGGATCAATTGTTGGCGATTGGGTTTATCCGTCTAAGCACTTCACCTTGGGGAGCCCCGGTCCTCTTTGTGAAGAAAACGGATGAGACTCTACGGTTGTGCACGGATTACCGGAGGTTGAATCGGGTTACCGTGAAGAATAAGTATCCGTTGCCGAGAATTGATGACTTATTTGATCAGTTGGAGGGTTCAAAGTATTACTCCAAGATTGATCTTCGCACGGGGTATCATCAGCTGCGAATTAAGGAGGAGGATATTCCTAAGACTGCTTTCCGTACCCGATATGGTCATTTCGAGTATACGGTGATGCCATTCGGATTGACTAATGCCCCCGCAGCCTTCATGGATTTGATGCACAGAGTCTTCCGGCCATACCTCGATCAATTTGTCATTGTGTTTATTGATGACATATTGATTTACTCACAGACTCAGGAGGAACATGCTCGTCATCTCTCTATTGTGCTACAAACATTGAGAGAACATAAGTTATATGCAAAGATGAGCAAGTGTGAGTTTTGGATGAAGGAAGTGAAGTTCCTTGGCCATGTTGTGTCCGAGCAAGGAGTAGCGGTTGATCCAGCAAAGATTGAGGCCGTGATGAAATGGGAACCACCGAAGAACGTGACAGAAGTACGGAGTTTCTTGGGGTTAGCCGGCTATTATCGTAGGTTTGTGGAAGGGTTCTCCAAGATTGCGATGCCGATGACTCGCCTTACAAAGAAGGGGGAGAAATTTTTGTGGACTCAAGCGTGTGAACTAGCTTTTCGCACCTTGAAGGAGAAGTTGACGACTGCACCTATCCTCATTATTCCGAGTAGTGGGGAAGGCTACGATGTCTACACCGATGCTTCACTACGAGGATTGGGATGCGTTCTAATGCAAGGAGGGAAGGTAGTGGCTTATGGCTCGAGGCAACTCAAGGTGCACGAGCAGAATTATCCCACACACGACTTGGAGCTGGCTGCAGTGGTGTTTGCTCTTAAGTTGTGGAGATGTTATTTATACGGGGAGAAATTTCAAGTGTTTTCGGACCATAAAAGCCTCAAGTATATCTTCACACAGAAAGACTTGAATCTCCGGCAGAGAAGGTGGATTGAGTACTTGGAAGATTATGAGTTCACACTCAACTACCATCCAGGGAAGGCCAATGTAGTTGCCGACGCTCTTAGCAGGAAGTCTCGGGGTGAAATCAATTCTCTTGCGGTAAATAGGTGGAAAATGATTGATGCATTGGAGGAGTACGATCTATGGGTGGATGGACCGGAGTATCAATCATATCTATTCAACCTTGTAGCTCAACCGACGCTTCGACAACGGGTTGTGGAGTTGCAATGCCTGGATTCGGAACTCGATTTGATTAGAGCCCGATTGGAGAATGGGGAAGCGATGGGAGGATGGTCTTGGAAGAATGGAGAGTTGAGATATGGGGAGAAGCTATGTGTTCCCGATGATTCGTCCCTAAAGGAGGAGATACTTGGGGAGTGTCATCGCTCCAAGTTTGCTATCCACCCCGGTAGCACAAAGATGTATAGGGACATGAAGCGTCAATACTGGTGGAGGGGAATGAAGCGAGATGTAGCCAAGTATGTGGCAAAATGTGCGGTGTGCCAGCAGGTGAAGATTGAGCATCAAAGGCCAGGAGGAGTCCTACAGTCTTTGCCTATTCCAGAGTGGAAGTGGGATCACATCACCATGGACTTCGTGTCGGGTTTACCACGGACGTCGCGCAGGCATAATGCAGTGTGGGTCATTGTGGATAGACTCACCAAGTCCGCTCATTTCTTGGGTATGAAGACCACAGACTCATTAGAGACGTTGAGCAAGCTCTATATCTGTGAGATTGTTAGGTTGCACGGAGTTCCGCTCTCCATTGTGTCGGATCGTGATTCTCGGTTTGTGGCGCGATTTTGGCAAAGTCTACAACAAGCTATGGGGACAGAGTTACATTTCAGCACAGCCTTTCATCCCCAAACGGATGGCCAATCCGAGAGGGTGATACAAATCGTGGAAGACATGTTACGAGCTTGCGCGTTGGACTTCAAGGGAAGTTGGAGTGACCATTTACCGTTGGTGGAATTTGCATACAACAACAGCTATCAGACCAGTATTGGAATGGCACCCTATGAGGCCTTGTATGGAAGACCATGTAGATCCCCGACGTGTTGGTTAGAAGCGGGCGAGAGTAGTTTGTTTGGGCCAGAAATTGTTCGAGAGACTACAGAGAAAATTCAACTCATCCGGGAGAGACTACGCACAGCACAGAGTAGACAGAAAAGCTACGCGGATCAAAGACGAAGACCATTAGAATTCAAAGAGGGGGACTATGTGTTTCTCAAAGTGTCGCCCCAGAAAGGAGTATTTAGATTCGGCAAGAAGGGAAAGTTAGCGCCAAGGTATACCGGGCCATTTGAAGTGATCAAAGTGGTGGGCAAGGCGGCATATCAGTTGCGGTTACCAGCTCAGTTATCGGGAGTACACGACGTATTCCATGTGTCCATGTTGAGGAAGTGTAAATCGGATGCAACGCCGGTTGTAGACTTAGAAGATATTGAAATTCAAGATGGAGCAACCTATGAAGAACAACCAGTGAAGATTCTCGACGCCAAGGAGAAAGTGCTTCGCAACAAAGTCATCAAATTGGTGAAAGTCTTGTGGCAACACCATGGAGTGGAAGAAGCTACATGGGAACCGGAGCTAGAAATGCGAGAGAAGTACCCACATTTGTTCGCTACTTGAGGTAAGTTTCGAGGACGAAACTTTCTTTAAGGGGGGTGGATTGTAACACCCCGCATTTTCTTTTATATATGTATATAGATATATAGTAAATAATTGTTGTAAAAATGGGGATATGTGTAGTGATGTGTGTTTGAATTTGGTAGAATGAAAAAGGGATGAACAGTGCACTGGCTGTAACATCAAGCTCGATTTCGACCTTGATGCAGTCCATATCTCTCAAAACTTAAAACATGAAATTTGTAGAGCTCTCTCTTAGGATTCCATATCACCTTGAATCATCTCAATCGGAACTAGGAGGAAGGAGTTATGTCCATATTACGAAGTAGTGTCTACACTGTCCAAAAATCTGTCCGGCAGACTACCTTTCGCTAATTTCATCATAACTCTTTATTGGAAAGTCCGAATTGTGCACCGTTATTTTTGTTAGAACCCTAACTCGTATATCTTTCCAACCATATAGGTTACACCTCCTAGAAATACCTGAGTCAAATCAGTTTATTCTATGAAGTTGACCAAAAATCTGCACTATGGTGCTCCTTGGATAGTAAAGGGTTGTGCTTTCTTATTAGACCTTGAAGGTGTAAAACCCCATATGTTTACATTAATATATTAATGTACTTGTTTAGTGATTCTTCTATATGTAATGACTTAAGAATAAACCATATATATATTAAAATCGTAAGGATATCACCTATAGTAGTTCGAAGGAATAAAATAGAAATTTTAATGTTTCAAGTGTGAATTTATTTTAGTTTTGAAATAAATCATAAAAAGCAATGTTTTTAGGTTAAAATAACATTAAAAATGAATCCGGAACGTCGAAAAACCTTAGGGTAGTCGTATGGATCAAATTGGAGATTTCTAGTGGCAAAACTGTAATTTTGGAAAAAAACTCAAAATTCAGCCATGAACAGTGATTTGTCGCGGACTGCTGTGTTTAAAACACAGAATCCAGCCAATTTCTTCCATTTTTTCTCACATCTCTCACCCCCAAACCCCTTAGCACCCTTGGGGAAGATAGAGGAAAGGAGGAAAAGGAGAAAGGAGGTCATTAGAGCTTGGGTTTTTGGTTTGAAACTTTGATTCAAGGTAGGAGATTTCTTCTCTTTCTCTTACATTGAGACTAGGGCTATGTATACATATAGGTTTTTTTTTTTTTTTTGATCTAAATCTTAGATGTATGTTAGGAAACCTTTGATTCTTGATGTCTATGCAAATATTATCATGTTCTAAACAATGTTATGGTTGGGTAACTACTTTCTCTTGTTTTTTCTCTCAACCCTAACTTTTGAGAAATATGGATTTTTCTCTCTATAGTCACTCAATCTTGGCTTTGAAAACTTTAGTGGTTTGTGTTGAGTAATAAATGATGTTGTGGTGATCTCTTGTATTTTCCTAATTGTTTATTGAAATTGCCTCATAATGGATTTGTGGATCTTTGGAAATTTGCTTGTAAATTGGAGATTTATGGAATCCTTGGTTATGTGTGACGATTGTTGGGATGATGTGATCTTGTATAGTTGTTGGAATGAACATGGATGAGAGGTTCCTTGTAAGGATGCTCATTCCATCTCAAGAGGTTCTTTGTAAGGATGCTTGAGAAACCAAATCTTGAGGGTGAGAGGTTCCTTGTAAGGATGCTCACACCAAAAGAGGACAATATGTGATTTTCTCAAGAGGTTCCTTGTAAGGATGCTTGAGAAACCAAATCTTGAGGGTGAGAGGTTCCTTGTAAGGATGCTCCCGTTAGAGAGGACAATATGATATCATGTGTGGAAAATGATTTATATTTTGGCAATGGATGTTTATTAGCACTTGGTTGAAATTGCTCCTTTCTATTACTATTGTAACTTAAACTTGAGATTTGTTGAAAAATGCACCCGTTTCATTTCAAATTATGTATCTATGCTATGTTGAAAAATGAGACCGACCCTTTTATATATTTTTATAAACCTTGTATGAGTTGAGAGAATTTTGCTACAGAGCTTCGTGCTCACCCCCTACAAATAACATTTTCAGATTTCACACTTGAGGAGGAGTTAGGAGCCGAGGAGCCCGCCCATTGGGAGACTCCGCTTGAAGGGAATGTGGATCCCGAGGTGGACGCTTAGAGCGACACTTTTATTTTGTTCTATACTAGATTATACTTAGAATATCCTTTTGAAGTCTAGTTCTTTTTTTTTTTTGTTATTTTCGCTGCGTTATATTATTACATTGTGGAGATGTAAAGGCCAAGATTGGACCTATTCTTTTGGGATGATAGTGTGGATATGACATATGATGAATGAAAGTTTATTTTATGATGGATAAATAGACCCGGTGTGGTCAATAGTTATGCATATGTGGACCCGGTGTGGTCAATTGTAATATAATTGTACAGGTTGTGTTTTGGGTAAAGCTCCCCGTACAAAGGAGACTCTGCCCAAATTTTGTTAAAATATGAATGGTTGATGAATGAACTTTCGTCGTGATGAATTTACGTAATGCTCTCATAGGGTGAATGGTTTTTAAAATGTAATGCCACCCAAGAGGGTTTTTGGGGCGTTACACAAACAAGTGCAAAACACAAATTAAAGTTCAAGTGCATAAGTAAAAGTGCATAATGAAAAGGCTGAGTGAAAGATAGCAGAGTTTTTCGGTAGATCTTCAATTTTTTCTAGGAAGTAGATGGGCCTCCTCCAAAACGTTCTCTCAGTAGCCTCAAGATTTCAGCTTGGTTTTGTTCATAATCCTCCATACGTTTGTTGATATCTGTGATACTATTACCAAGTTGGGTGACAGTGGTCTCTAATCCTAGCAGAATTTATCTGTCATTTCTGTCATCCATTAGTATGTATGGTTTATCCTCTTGTGGCTGCTGTTGTTCTGGTGGAATGAATTATTTAGGGCCTTGGAATGACTCTTCTTGTGGTGGAGGGGGTACCTTTGGTTGTTCTTTAGGTTGTCCTCCATGACTTTTTCTCAAGGAAGTTTTGTCTAATGGGCCAAAATGGTCTACAGTCTTCCATATTGGATCGATGATCACACCTTTGTTTCTACAAATCTGAGAAACTAGCATAGCATAGGGGAGTGAAGATTTTTTTCTATCCACAGTAAGTACCATTTGATTCATGATTAGGTTCGGCAGATCAATGGTATGCCCCATCCCGAATGCATATAGAAAATAAGCTTGCCCAGTGTAGATTTGATTCTTTTGGGCACGGGGTAACAAACTGTGTGCAATGATCAAGTTCAAAATTCAAATCTATCAGTCAGGTCTCCTTGCTTGATATATTTATTTGGTCTCCCCCATCCTAATTTTGGATTACCCGTCACCTCTCTCCCTATAGTATCTAAATCAGGTAAATCAATGTACGGATATTGCGGGGTGTTAGGTCTTTGCATGGGTTGAAAAAATTCAGCTATAGTAGTCGGTGTAACTTGAAAAATAATACCTTGTACAAATACCCGCAATTGTCTTTTACCAATAATCTCTGCATTACTATAGAATTCTCTAACTAGACAATCATAAGCAGGAATAGACAATCTAACATACTGTTACTATCCTTTTGCGTTAAGAATTTGACGTAATCCTATGTTCTCAAAATCTTTGTAAATGATTGGTCATTTAGAAATAATAGTTTTAGACATAAAATTTTCATTGTACCAGGCTTGCTGCTCAAAATTTTCAAATATCAGCTCATTGAAGATATTTCCTACTCCTGGTTGTTGTGGAGGTGCTTGAGGTTGCTCGGGTTGATTTCTCTGTGCCCAACTTGAGGATCCTCTTGTTCTTAGTCTCGAATTCATTTTTCCTTGATTTCTCCGCAAATGCTTCATTTCAGTTGATTCCAATTGATAGTTACCTTCAAAATGTGATAATTAAGAGAATAATCAGAATAAATTTGACCAAAAATGGCTGAAAATTGTAGATTTGAGGAAGTTTTTCCTTGAGAATTTCGGTTATGTTTGAAATTTTTAGTTGATGGAGTGCAACTGATCGGTTGCATGGAGAAATATTTTTTATAATAAGGTCCCACCATTCGGACGGTTGGCCCACCATTTGGACGGTCCAATAGTTCGATTTTTGCTTCTTTTGACTGTATTTTGTTATTTTGTTGTGTTGTATTTTATTCCTTGAAATTTGTAAAACCCCATACTAAAAAAAAAATTAAAATAAGGATAATAATATCTTAAGATTTCTCCTAAGATGAATAAAATAATGATAGAAACGTAGAATAATTGTTAAAATATTGATTATGAAATTTAAGTTTCAAGTGTATTTGACTTTCAAAGTAAATTAAGTTTTGGAGATATTTAAATTTGAGAAGGGTGACAAAGTAATTTTATAAATATTTTGAGGTCAAAATAAGGTTTTCATTGAATCCAGAATGTCAAAAAACAATAGAAGAGGTTATATGAGTTGTATTAGAAGTTTAGGAGTATTCTAAAGTTAAAACCTATTTTGGATAGGATTAGGGAAAAAAGGAATTTGACATAACTTTTGTATTTTAGCTATAAATTTTTATCTTGATATCTTATTGATATGAAATTTTTACCATAGAAAATAGACTTTAAGGGCTACAAAATTTCATGAAAATTTTGTGAATTGGCGTCTAATTAGGTCAAAACTGAGATGGAAGTCAGGGGCAGACTTCTACATGCGCCCACATGGGAATTCTTTATTTTTCAGCCTATAAATACCCTAGGGCTGTGATATAAAGAGTATTTACCTATTTTTCAAGCCCAAGAAACCTAGAAAAGTTTGAGGAGAAGAAGAAAGAAGAACGAGATAAATCTTGAAAGATTAACGTGGGGTAATCGCAACAAAACACATTATGATCAAGATTTAAGAATCAAGGTAGGGGTTCTATCTTAGATTCACTCATTGATGATTAGGGTTATATAATATATCTTTTTCATCCTTATTATGTGCTTGACAAAATTCCTTGTAGCTTCCTAACCTCTAAACATCACCTTTAAGCATGTATAGTTTATGGATGAAGAGGAGTGTCACTCTCCTATGGGTGATGTCAAAAGAAAGGGTAAGGAGATGGGGTAAAATGAAATGATGGCAATGTGATGTGTAAATACACAAAAAGTGTGGAATGTGTGCGTGTGAACAAAAGTGCTCCCCAAGCACAAGGAGTCTTTTGTATGTCGTGTTTTAGTTGGAAAAGTATTCCAAGGTCATCTCCTCAGGGAAGAAAAGTTCAAGTGTGTGAAGGTGATTTTTTTGAAAAAGGAAAAGTGTAAAATCTTTTGTTTGTGTTTTGGTGATTGGAGTTTGTGAATGAAAATACAATAAAACAAGTGTTGACTAATCCAAAGAGGTCATTCCAATGGGAATCCCAACTCAACTCGAAACCTTTCTCCAATGGTGTATAGATGAACGATTGATTCGTGGGAAGCTAGGGACGAGATGGTGAGGATCCAATCATAAAATGTGACTAGACCTACAAAATATCAAAGACTCACAACCCCATCCACTCCCAACCCAGTCAAATCAAACCATCGTACACCGAGAGGAGGAAAAAAATGAGTTCAAATGGAATACCCAAGAGGAGTTCTCCCTTGGATTAGTCAACTTAGAGCTCCAGCTATTCATGTTTAAAGTAACAAAATTTATAATGTAAAGAGAAAAGTAAAGGAAATAGAAATGAAAATGAGATGAAAATGAAACTTAGAACTTGTATTAATGCTAGGAAATGGTAAACTACAAAGAGAAGTTCATTTAATACTAAAAAGGAAAAGTTGTAGAGAAGAGCAATGAAACCCAACTGTAAATATTGAAGTGCAAGAACATGGAATTAAACTTGAAATAAAAGAGAGTAAAATACAAGAAATAAAGATTACAAGAGAACTACAACTTACAGCAATGAAATGGGTGAAGAAAATGCAAAAACATAAATTTCTCTATTACACTATTCATCATCTTCTTCCTTGGGATTTTCTAAGCTTAGGTAGCCACCCCCAATGTCTTGTGGAATGCTCAATATATGGAGTGTGAGTATTGCATTTTTGTCCATGGAGGGTCCCTCTAGCTGTGTGAAAGGCCTTCCATCAATAGGGGGCTGAATGGATGGGCAATGCAGGCTTGTGCAGGCTATGTCTCCTCACCCGGCAACTTCTCTCTCCTCTCTCCACATTTTTGACCTATGCTCCAAAAGTCCAAGAGGAGTTGCATGAGGGGGTGTTTTGTATTCTGGGAGTTTCAGGGAGTTGTAGGAGAATGTCATGGAGGGTCCCACAAAGTACAGGTCTAAGTTGCAGAGCAGTTGGGTAGAACAGCAGAGCGTACCGGTACATCGAACTCCAGAGTCTTTATCGTACCGGTACGCTATGTTCCAGTGGCTAGACCGTACCAGTACTGAGTACCAGTACACTTCTGCATCCTTGTCTGGATTTTCTGATTTCATTACTCCAAAGCTTTCCTCTAGCCATTCTTTCACCTCCAATCATCTCAAAACATCTAGGAAGGCCTTAAGGAGCCTTATTTAGCTCCTTTTAACTTGGGAAACCAGTGGGCTAAACCTTCCAAAATCCATTTCTCCTGGTTTCTTCACCTTCCATGCCTCCCAATCCTCATTTAATGTGTCCATGCCTTCACCACACATCCATACTAGGTTGCAAGGTTCTAAAATACATGATTTACACTATAATTACCTGCAACATCGGAAATTCAACATTATTCATAATTTCGGCTAACTCTAAGTACTTAGATGCAAAAGTTGAGTTAAAATGCATGTAATGAGGCCTTCAAATATGCAATATTATGTGCTCATCATTATGATATAAATATTGATCTACCATGCTTGTACATTCGTTTGAATCCATAATTCATTTCTTGAACAAAATACATGATTTATTTCTAAGATCTATTCTTTCTTGATTACAAAACCATAGTTCTTGATTACAATCAATTCAAATATATTTTTTGTGAGATCTCTTGCATGTTTTGTTGAATTATTCTTTTGAAAAAGTTATGGATCAATGATTCTTGATTTTAGTTGAATTTTATGAAAAATGTTATTTTTATCTCTTGTATTGATGGGTGAGATGAACATGAGTTACACTCGAATGCGTATCGTAGAGTGTTAGAGGTTTTCCTACCTTGAGGGGTCGTAAAGGGTTTAGTTTCTTGTGAGAGCTAATCACTATTTGTCCACGTAAGTTTGAAGCTAGGAGCTAGTATACTATTCCTAGGAAAGGATACGTCAATGTTGATATGTCGGTACACGCCCTTCCTAAAGTGTTGTGGCCCTATAGGGATTGATTTGAGATGGTTTGTGTTGTGGGTGGACGAGATAGGTTTGGTGTGTAGATTCACGATAGTCTTCCTGCATGCATGAGATATTATGTTATGAGTTGTGGTTTTTGTGAAAGATTATATTCTATTATGAACTCTACCATAAACTTGAGATCTGATAAACATTCATTATTTTACTTCAAAATTATGTATATTGTTTTACAAACTGTGACTTACCTGTTTTCATGATTTCTAAACCTTGTTTGGGTTTGAGAAGGTTTTCTTACTGGGCTTTATTGCTCACCCTACCGTAACATTTTTCAAATTTTAGTGTTGAGAAGAATCCAGAATTAGATGAGTAGGTCGACCTCGAGAATGGAAATGGTTAGTATTAGGATCCTGAAGTGGAGGATTAGAGATGCTTCATCTTAGTTTAGATTATTTTATTTGAAAGATTTATATTAAACAATGTTTTAGCTAGTTTTAATTATTCCACTGCTAGATATTTTTGGTTTTAAATTGTAAGTTGAAGAAGTTTCAATGTTTTATTGGCTTTAGTGTTTATTCCTTGTCAAATTGATGAACGATTTATTACTTAATGGTTATTTTTAGGTTATCTCATGGTTGGATGGTTTGTAGATAGTAATATCTTTTAGGGTGGATTTTGGGGCGTTACAAAATTCCTTCAGTACACAAAATTAAATAATTTTATACTCTACAAAACTTTGATAACCACTCTTTTTTTCTTATCACAAAAATTGGTGGGTTTTTATTTATTTTATTTGTTATTTCATATTTACTGAGTTTCCTAATTAATTTATAGTTATTTACATTTATTTACAAATATTTATAAATATTTACAAGTATGTACAATTTTTCCAAAAATCATGATCATACTGATTCAGAGTCGGAACTATCTGGATCAATATTACCAGTGACACGGTTAAACTTCATTTCATAAGTATCTTGTTAACATTGGGATAGAATAGGATGGCGTCTGTAAACCCCCACATATTTATAGTAATATAATGATACAAATTGGTAGGTAATTTAATATATGTGAAGACATAGGAATGAACCGTATAGGTTATAACTGTTAAAAATGTTAATAGTGTAGAATCGGGTAAATATTTAGTTCAAACTTAGTTTTAACTTGTAAATATACGAAACCGGTTGCAATAGAACTTATACCAACTATGTTTGATGTACAAATGTATGTTGTAAAAGTTTGGGTCGGTTTTGGAATGGAATTGAAATGAAAAACAGAGGAAGAGGGCAAAACTGGACAAATCGTACCGGTACGCTGCTATCTAGAGGGCATACCATACCGGTACGCTGTATAAGTTCTGGACATTTTAAGTCGCGATCTGAGGTCACCCTATAAATACATAATGATACCTCCATTAGCTTCATTTCAACCTTTCTAACCCTAGAAAACCTTAGAAAGGAAGAAAGGAAGAGAAAAACACAAGATCAAAAGGGATTTTCACTTCAAGAAGATCAAAACCCTAGCTTTTCAAGAACACCAAGGTAGGGGTTCCATCCATTCTTGTCAATTGAGGCTAGGGCATGTATGTATATGTATGTTTCCACTCTTAATCATATGTATATGCTATGAAATCATGATTCTTTGAGATTTTTGCAATCATTACCATGTTTTAAACAAAGCTATGATTATATAACTATGAGATTTTCTTTTCTTTTCATAAAACTCTAGTTTTCAAAAGAGATGGATTTTCCTGTTGATTCTTCCTTTATTCTTGATTTCGAAACCCTAGTACTTTGTGTTGAGTAATAAAATGGTGTTTATGATAATCTTTTGCTTAATTTTTTAAATTGTTCTATTGAAAAAATGCCGATGAAATTGGGGATTTATGATTTACTTATGATTTAAGAATTTGGTTGAAATTGCATCTCTTGTATGGTTGTTGTGATGGACTTGAATTGCATTCGAGCACTGTCGTAGAGTGTTAGAGGTTAGTCTATCCCAGTGGGGTTGAGATGGTTTTCTAACACTTGTAGTGGTTTGTTGTTTGTGAAAGCAACCACTATTGTTCATGTAAGTTCGAGGCTTAGGGATGATATACCTTTCCTGGGAAGGATTCGTCAATGCCATGGGGGACGGTATACGCCTTTCCTAAAGTGGTTTGTGTGGTTATGATTGGGTGAACGAGGTAGAGTCGTTGTGTAGATTCATAGGAAGTAACCAACATACATGAGAATGTGGGATGACCTTATTGAACGATTATTGTTATTGTGTAGAATTGGTTTCCTACAAGAGCTTGTGGAGGTATGAGACTCTACAAGAACTTGTGGAAAATGGTTTATGGTTGAAAATAGTTTATTGTTGGAAAATTCATTTTATTGTTCATTTAAATTATTGCTAATGCATAAACTTGAGATCCGTTGAAATGTCCCGATTTTATTTTAAGAATTAATATATGATATTTGTAAAATGAGGCCAACTTGCTTTATACATTTTCTAAACCTTGTTCGAGTTTGGGAGGAATGTTGCTACAAAGCTTAGTGCTCACCCCCTACAAACAATATATTTTTCAGATTACGTGTTATATGAGGAGCTCGGAATCAATGAGCAGGTGCAATGGGAAGCTCCATTAGACGGGCACGTGGATCCCGAGGTGGACGCTGAGGGTTATACTCTCGTAGGTGCTAGACTAAAAATTTTCTTTTGAGATTATGTAAAGACTAATTTTTTGTTATATTCCACTGCAAGTTTAAATGTGATTCTTTTGGGATGTAATATCCATGTTTTGACATATTCTTTTGGGAATGATGTTGTAAATATTACATGTTATAAATGAAATTTTTTTATTGATGGATTTTTTTATTAGTTGCTCTCATGATGTGAATGAATTTAGATTGAAATGTCGACAAAGGGAAAATTTGGGGCGTTATAAGTTTTGGTATCAGAGCCGAGGTTTTAGGTCTTACATGAGAGCTGTAGGTTATGGATCACCACTAAAGAAATAGGAGTAGGTTGAACGAAATTGTTGGATGAAATTTTATCCCAAACTTTATGCTTTAGACTAAAGTGATATTTAGGATGTCTTGTACATCAATGAAACTAAATTGTGAATTGATGTGCAGGATGGATGGTAGGCGTGGACGTGGACGAGGTCGTGATGGCCAAGCAAACCCACCACCATTACCACCTCCCGATGCCATGAACGGTATATACCGATGTTTAAGAGAGCTTAACACTTTGGTGCAACACCAAAATGGGAATAACAACCACAAGGGTGGGGTTCATCCACTAGCCCAAGTACCGGGCAACGGGGACAAAAATCGAAGGATGGTTGTTCTCCAAGAGTTTCTGAGACAACACCCACCTATTTTTCAAGGAAGCTCTAACCCCTTGGATGCGGATAAATGGATCTGTCGGATAAAGAAGATGTGTGACAGCATGGGAGTTGCCAAGGATCTTTGGGTCGGCTTGGCAACATATCTGTTGGAGGGGGAGGCCGACCATTGGTGGGATTCAATAAAGAGAAGAAGGAACGCCGATGCGCTCACTTGGGAGGAGTTCGACCAAATCTTTCAAGATAAATACTTTCCTGAATCTGTCAGAGACAAGATGAGTGTAGATTTCCTAGCTCTACGACAGGGAAACATGACAGTGGCCGAGTATGAGAGGGGGTTTGATGAGCTATCCCGCTATGCTAGAGAGTTCATATCTATCGAGGCTAGGAGGGCCAAACACTTTGAGCAGGGCTTGAGGCTTGCCATCAGGGAGAAACTTGTGGCTCTCAAGATCTGGGACTATGGAGATCTAGTTGATAGAGCTACATTGGTGGAGAGAGACACAGAGGACACCCAGTAGTGACAAAACTTTGAGAGAGGAGGTCAGATCCGGATGGGTGCTAGCAGCAGTGGAGGGCAGAGAGTGGCACCTTATCGTCGCCCAGACCAGGCGGTTGGATAGAGACTTTAGATAGCCTAAGGAGTTGGAGGAACACTTGAGAAAGCATGCACTGAACCACGTTAATGCTTTGCATATGAAGGTGTCGGGCACTTCAAAAATAACTGTGTATCGCTTCCACCAAGGACCAATCAAGCAAACAAGCCACCACCACCGAAGCCACTACAACAGAGACCGGTAGGAGCTCTAGCCCCAGGTGGTGCCAATCAAGGGAGAGTGTTTGCTTTGACTCAGTCGGAGGAAGATGTTTCCAATGCCGTAGTGGAAGGTATCGTTCTTCTTTATAATTCTTGGGCTCAAATCTTATTTGATCCCGGTGCTACACTTTCCTTCATATACACTGCATATGCTTGTAATTTGGGATTGAAATTCGAGAAACTAGAACATGCCCTGAGTATTGACATGCCTACAGGAGAACGGTTGTATACTAGAAGGGTGTGTAGAGGTTGTGTGCTTTGAATTGGGGAGCAAGAATTAATTGTAGATTTCATTATGCTATTCATGAAGGGTTATGACATAATATTTGGGATGAACTTGTTGTCTATCTTCCGTGCGGTAATGAATTATTTTCGTAAACGGATTTCATTTTATTTACCTGGAGGATGTAGTTTCCAGTTTCAGTAATGATCGAAGTTCTTTCCATCCATTTCCTACTACAGGTAGTAAATTCTTGAAAACTAAGGTGGGGAACCATTTGAGTTTCTTAGCTAGTTTGATGGGAAATAATCGGGAGAAATCCCATGCGAAAGTGGTGTTGATAGTATCGGATTTTTTGAATGTCTTCCCTGATGAACTACCCGGGTTACCCTCACAAAGAGAGATTGAGGTCAAGATTGATCTCTATCTGAGAACCAAACCTATATCCATTGCTCCCTATAGAATGACACCTTTGGAGTCGAAGGAGCTAAGGAAGCAGTTGGACCATCTGTTGGCAATTGGGTTTATTCGTTTAAGCACTTCACCTTGGGAGCCCCAGTCCTTTTTGTGAAGAAGGATGATAAAACATTTCAGTTATGCATGGATTACCGATGGTTGAATTGAGTGACAGTGAAGAATAAATACCAATTGTCACAAATTGATAATTTATTTGATCAGTTGAAAGGTTCTAAGTATTACTCTAAGATTGATCTTCGCATTGGGTATCATCAACTGTGGATCAAGGAGGAGGATATTCCTAAGACAGCTTTTCGTACCCGGTATGGTCTTTTCGAATATACGATCATGTTGTTCGGATTGACTAATGCTCCAGTAGCCTTCATGGATTTGATGCATAGGGTATTCCGGCCGTATCTAGATTAGTTTGTCATTGTGTTTATTAATGACATATTGATTCATTCACAGACCCAAGGGGAACATGAACGCCATCTCTCGATTGTCCTACAGACAGTAAGAGAGCATAAGTTGTATGCAAAAATGAGTAAATGCGAGTTTTGGATAAAGGAAGTGAAATTCCTTGGTCATGTTGTGTCCAAACAAGGGGTAGCTGTTGACCCCGCCAAGATTGAAGCAGTGATGAAGTGGGAACCACCGAAAAATGTGACCAAAGTACGTAGTTTACTGGGTTTAGCAGGCTACTATCGGAGGTTTATAGAAGGATTCTCAAAGTTCACAATGCTCATGACTCGTCTTACAAACAAGGGAGAAAAATTTTTGTGGACTCAAGCGTGTGAATTAGCTTTTTGCACCTTGAAGGAGAGATTACCGACAGCTCCTGTCCTTATTATTCTGAGCAGTGGGGAAGGATACGATGTTTACACCAATGCTTTGATACGAGGCCTGGGATGTGTGCTAATGCAAGAAGGAAAGGTAGTTACTTATGGCTCGAGGCAACTCAAGATTTATGAGCAAAACTATCCCACTCACGACTTGGAGCTTGCCGCTGTGGTTTTTGCTCTTAAGTTGTAGAGGTGTAACTTATATGGGAAAAAGTTTCAAGTGTTTTTTGATCATAAGAGCTTCAAGTATGTATTTACACAGAAAAACTTGAATCTTCGGCAAAGAAGGTGGGTTGAGTATCTAGAAGATTATGATTTCACACTCAACTACCATCCGGGGAAGGCTAATGTGGTTGCTGATGCACTTAGCAAAAAGTCTCGAGGTGAAATCAATATTTTTGCAGCTAAAAGGTGGAAGATGATTGATGCCTTGGAGGACTTTGATCTATGGGTGGATAGGCAGGAGAATCATCCATGCTTACTTAACCTTGTAGCCCAACCTACACTCTAACGTAGGGTTGTGGAGTTACAATACTTGGATTCTGACTTAGAGTTGATTTGAGCTAAACTGGAAAATGGGGAAATAGTGGAAGGTTGGTCTTTGAGAAATGGAGAACTAAGATATAGGGAGAAGCTTTGCGTCCCCGATGATTCTTTCCTAAAGAAGGAGATACTAGGAGAGTGTCATCGCTTTAAGTTTATCATCCACCCTAGTGGCACAAAAATGTATAGGGACATGAAGCGTCAATTTTGGTGGAAGGGAATGAAGAAGGATGTGGCAAGGTTCATAGCCCGATGTGTGGTGTGTCAACAAGTGAAGATTGAACATCAAAAGTCCAGAGGATTACTACAGTCCTTACCTATTCCAGAGTGGTAGTGGGATCACATCACCATGGACTTTGTGTCGGGTTTACCATAGACGTCGCGAGGGCATAATGCAGTATGGGTCATTGTGGACAGACTCACCAAATCCACTCATTTCTTGGGAATGAAGACCATGGACACTTTAGAGACCTTGAGCAAGCTCTATATCCGTGAGATTGTGCGATTACATGGAATTCCGCTCTCGATTGTTTCAGATCGCGATTCTCGATTTATGGCGCAATTTTGGAAAGGTCTACAACAAGCTATGGGGACAGAGTTACACTTCAGCACAACTTTTCATCCTCAAACAGATGGTCAATCCGAGAGGGTGATACAGACTCTGGAGGACATGTTACGAGCTTGCGGGTTGGACTTCAAAGGGAGTTGGAGTGATCATTTGTTGTTGGTGGAATTTGCGTATAACAACAGCTATCAGGCAAGTATTGGCATGACACCGTATGAGGCATTGTATGGAAGACCATGTAGGTCTCTGACTTGTTGGTTGGAAGCTGGTGAGAGTAGCTTGCTTGGGCCAGAAATCATTCGGGAGACTACGAAGAAAATTCAACTCATCCGGGAGAGGCTATGTATGGCACAAAGTAGATAGAAAAGCTATGCAGATCGACAACGAAGACCCTTGGAATTCCAAGAGGGGGACTATGTGTTCCTTAAGGTGTCACCTAAAAAGGGAGTGTTTATATTTGGCAAGAAGGGAAAATTAGCGCTAAGATATACCGGACCATTCGAAGTGATCAAAACGGTGGGCAAAGTGGCGTATCAATTTTGGTTACCAGCTCAGCTATCTGAGGTACATGACGTGTTCCATGTCTCAATGTTGAGGAAGTGTCAATCGGACACAACGCATATTTTGGATTTGGAAGATATTGAAGTTCAAGACGAAGCTGCATATGAAGAACAACCGTTGCAGATTCTCGACACCAAGGAGAAAGCGTTTCGCAACAAGGTCATCCAACTGGTAAAAGTCTTATGACAACATCACGGAGTGGAGGAAGCTACTTGGGAACCGAAGCTAGAGATGCAAGCGAAGTACCCTTATTTGTTCGCTACTTGAGGTAAGTTTTGAGGACGAAACTTTCTTTAAGAGGGGTGGATTGTAAACCCCCACATGTTTATAGTAATATAATGATACAAATTAGTTGGTAATTTAATATATGTGAAGGCATAGGAATGAACCGTATAGGTTATAACCATAGAAAATGTTAATAGTGTAGAATCAAGTAAATATTTAGTTCAAACTTAGTTTTGACTTATAAATATATGAAACCGGTTGCAATAAAACTTATACCAACTATGTTTGATGTCCAAATGTATGTTGCAAAATTTGGGTCAGTTTTGGAAGGGTTTGGAATGGAATTGAAAAGAAAAACAGAGGAAGAGGGCAAAACTAGAAAAACCGTACCGGTATGTTGCTGTCCAGAGGGCATACCGTATCGTAACTGCATACCGGTATGCTCTGTAAGTTCCAGACATTTTAAGTCGCAATCTGGGGTCCATTTTTCACCTATAAATACATAATGACGCATCCATTAGCTCCATTTCAACCTTTCTAACTATAGAAAACCTTAGAGAGGAAGAAAAGAAGAGAAAAACACAAGATCAAAGGGGATTTCCACTTCAAGAAGATCAAAACCCTAGCTTTTCAAGTACACCAAGGTAGAGGTTCCTTCCATTCTTGTCCATTGAGGCTAGGGCATGTATGTATATGTATGTTTTCACTCTTAATCATATGTATATACTATGAAATCATGATTCCTTGAGATTTTTGCAATCATTACCATGTTTTAAACAAAGCTATGGTTATATAACCATGAGATTTTCTTTTCTTGTCATAAAAACCCTAGTTTTCAAAAGAGATGGATTTTCCTCTTAATTCTTCCTTTATTGTTGATTTTGAAACCCTAGTGCTTTGTGTTGAGTAATAAAATGATGTTTATGATGATCTCTTGCTTAATTTCTTAAATTATTCTATTGAAAAAATGCCGATGAAATTGGGGATTTATGATTTACTTATGATTTGAGAATTTGGTTGGAATTGCATCTCTTATATGGTTGTTGTGATGGACTTGAATTGCATTCGAGCACTGCCGTAGAGTGTTAGATGTTAGTCTATCCTAGTGGGGGTGAGAAAGTTTCCTAACACTTTTAGTTGTTTGTTGTTTGTAAAAGCAACCACTATTGTTCACGTAAGTTCAAGGCTTAGGGATGATATACCTTTCTTGGGAAAGATTCGTCAATGCCGTGGGAGACGGTATACGCCCTTCCTAAAGTGGTTTGTGTGGTTATGATTGAGTGAACGAGGTAGAGTCATTGTGTAGATTCATGGAAAGCAACCAACATACATGAGAATATGGGATGACACTATTGAACGATTATTGTTATTGTGTGGAATTGGTTTCCTACAAGAGCTTGTGGAGTTATGAGACTCTACAAGAACTTGTGGGAAATGGTTTATGGTTGGAAATGGTTTATTGTTGAAAAATTCATTTTAATGTTCATTTAAATTATTGCTATTGCGTAAATTTGAGATCTGTTGAAATGTCCTGATTTTATTTCAAGAATTGATATATGATATTTGCAAAATGAGATCGACTTGCTTTATATGTTTTCTAAATCTTATTCGAGTTTGGGACGAATGTTGCTACAGAGCTTAGTGCTCACCCCCTACAAACAATGTGACACCCCAAA
>CAUOFW020003039.1:0-40640 GCA_963454935.2 Ilex paraguariensis | reverse complement strand
GTTTCTTTTCAGATTTCGTGCTAGAGGAAGATCCCGGCGTTGACGAGCCGGGAAATTGGGAGGTTCCACCAGAGGGGAACTAGATCCTGAGGTGGACATCTAGAGCTATAGTTTATTTTTGTGCTAGACTAGGGAATTTATTTACGATCATGTATAGTCTAGTATTTGTTTATTCCGCTGCTAAGTTTGAGTATAATTCTTTGGAATGTAAGTGTCATAGCTTGGCCTATTCTTTTGGGATGATATTGTGGATATTACATGTGATGAATAAAATTATTTTTTGATGGGTAAATGGACCCGGTGTGGTCAATGTAGTATAATTGTACAGGTGTGTTTTGGGTAAAGCTCCCCGTACAAAGGAGACTCTGCCTGAAATTTTGTTAAATTAAGGATATTCTTTAATGATGGATTTATTTAGTTGCTCTCATGACATGAATTTTTTTAAATTGTAATGTCATCCAGGGGTTTTTGGGGCATTACAAGTTGGTATTAGAGCATAGGCTTTAGGTCTTACGGGAGCCATAGGTTATGGATCACCGCTAGGGAAATTGGACTAGGTTGAACGATTTGTTGGATGAAATTTATCTAAACTTTATGCTTTAGATTAAAGCGATACTTAGGATGTCTTGTACATCAAGGAAACTAAATTATGAATTGATGTGCAGGATGGACGGAGGACGTGGACGTAGGCATGGTCAGGGAGGACAAGAAAATCCACCACCCCCACCTCTCGATGCTATAAGCGGCATATATCAATGTTTGAGGGAACTCACCACTTTGGTACAAAACCACAAATGGAAACAACAACATAATGGGAGCGCACCCCCTAGCATAACTGTCGGGCAATGGGGCGACAACCGGAGGATGGTAACTCTCTTGAGGAATTTCTAAGGCAACAACCATGAGCTTCCAAGGGAGCTCCAATCCTTTGGATGCGGATAGATGGATCCATCGCGAGTGTGAAGAAGATTTGTGACGGCATGAGGGAGTTACCGAAGACTTGAGGGTGGCTTAGCTACCTATTTGTTCGAGGGGGAGGCCGATTATTGGTGGGATTCAGTAAAAAGACGAAGGAACACAGATGCACTTACTTGGGAGGAGTTCAATCAGTCTTCCAAGATAAATATTTTCCTGAGTCAGTTAGAGACAAGATGAGTGCCGATTTCCTCACTCTTCGACAGGGTAGTTTGACGGGTGGGGGAGAATGAGAGAAAGTTTGAAGAATTGTCCCGATATGCCACAGAATTCATATCCACAGAGGCTAGGAGGGCCAAATATTTTGAGCAGAGCTTGAGGCCGGCCATTAGAGAGAAGCTTGTGGCTCTTAGGATCCGTGACTATGGGGATCTTGTGGATAGGGCTATGTTGGTAAGAGAGACATGGAAGATAATCAGCGGCGACAGAACCTTATGAGGGGAGGTCCGATCAGGACCAGTGCTAGTAGCAGTGGAGCACAGAAAGAGACACCCTACCGTCGCCCAAATTAGGCAGTTGGACAGAGACCACAGACAGCTCGAGGAGTGGGAGGAGTACCAGAGAGAGTAGGCACCGACCACGTCGATGCTTTGCATGTGGAGGTGTTGGACACTACAAAGATAACTGTCCATTGCTTTCAACCAAACCAACCAAGCAACCGGGCATGTGAATGCAAACAAGCCACCGATACAGAGGCCACAACCGCAGAGGTCGGTAGGAGCTACAGCACCTAGTGGCGCTCATCAAGGAAGAGTGTTTGCTATGACTCAACCAGAGGAGGATGCCTCAAATGCCGTAGTGGAAGGTATCGTTCTTCTTTACATTTCTTGGGCCCGAATTTTATTTGATTCGAGTGCGACTCATTCATTTATACGTACTACATATGCTATTAAATTGGGATTGGGCTTCGAGAAGCTAGAACATGCGTTGTGTATTTAATGCCTACGGGTGAACGATTGGATACTAGCCGGGTGTATAGGAGTTGCGTGCTTCAAATTGGGGATCACGAATTGATTGTAGATTTGGTTGCCTTAGACTTGAAGGGGTATGACGTGATCTTTGGAATGAATTTGTTATTCACATTCCAGGCAGTAATGGATTGTTTCCATAAACGAATTTCTTTCCAACTACTTGGAGGGGTAGTATTCAGTTTCATGAATGACCGAAATTCCTCCCATCTCTTTCCTACTACAGGTAGTAGATTCTTAAAAGTGAAGGTAGGGAGTCATTTGAGTTTCTTAGCTAGCTTAATGGGAGATGATCGGGATAAATTCCATGCAGATGTGGTGTTGATAGTATCGGATTTTTTGGATGTCTTCCCAGACAAACTACCCGGCCACCACCACACAGGGAGATTGAGTTCAAGATAGATCTCTACCCTGGAAACTGAACCCATATCCATTGCTCCCTATCGGATGGCACCATTAGAGTTAAAGGAGCTAAGGAAGCAGTTGGATCATCTGTTGACCATTGGGTTTATCCGTTTGAGCACTTCACCTTGGGGAGCCACTTTGGTTATGCATGGATTACTAAAGATTGAATCGAGTAACAGTGAAGAACAAATACCTTTGCCACGAATTGACAACCTATTTGATCAGTTGAGGGGTTCTAAGTATTATTCTAAGATTGATTATCACACAGGGTATCATCAATTGTGGATCAAGGAGGAAGATATTCCTAAGACTGCTTTCCATACTCGGTATGGTCATTTCGAGTATATGGTGATGCCGCACAGGGTATTTTGGCCGTATCTAGATCAATTTGTCATCGTGTTTATTGATGGCATACTAATCTATTCCCGGACTCACGAGGAACATGGACGTCATCTCTCTATTGTGCTACAGACATTAAGAGAATTATAAGTTATATGCGAATATGAGTAAGTGTGAGTTTTGGATGAAGGAAGTGTAATTCCTTGGCCATGTTGTGTCAGAACAAGGGGTAGCAATTGACCCCGCAAAGATTGAGGCAGTGATAAAGTGGGAACCACCAAAGAATGTGACCAAAGTATGTAGTTTTCTAGGCTTAGCAGGCTACTACCGGAGGTTTGTGGAAGGGTTCTCAAAGTTAGCAATGCCGATGACACGTCTCACAAAGAAGGGAGAAAAATTCTTGTGGACTCAAGAGTGTGAACTAGCTTTTTGCACCTTGAAGGAGAAGTTGACAACTGCTCCTGTCCTCATTATTCTGAGTAGTAGGGAAGGATACGATGTGTATACCAATGCTTCGCTACGAGGCTTGGGGTGTGTGCTAATGCAAGGAGGGAAGGTGGTTTACCTACGACTCTAGGCAACTCAAGGTTCATGAGCAGAATTATCCCACCCATGACTTAGAGCTTGCCGCTGTGGTCTTTGCTCTTAAGTTGTGGAGGTGTTATTTGTATGGAGAGAAATTTCAAGTGTTCTCTGATCATAAGAGCCTCAAGTATATCTTCACACAGAAAGACTTGAATCTCCAGCAAAGAAGGTGGATTGAGTACCTAGAAGACTACGATTTCACACTCAACTACCATCCGGGGAAGGCGAATGTAGTAGCCGATGCACTTAGCAGGAAGTCTCGAGGTGAACTCAATGTTTCCATAGGTGAATGGAAGTTGAAGGATGCCCTTGGAGATTATGATCTATGGGTTGGAGAAGATGGATCCCGACCATGCTTGTTCAACCTTGTGGCTCAACCTACTCTCCAACGTAGGACTGTGGAATTGCAATGCTTGGATCCTGAATTAGCGTCGATTCGAGCTAAATTGGAGAATGGAGAAACTATGGAGGGTTGGTCTTTGAGAAATGGAGAATTGAGATATGGGGAGAAGCTATGTGTTCCCGATGATTCATCCCTAAAAGAGGAGATACTTGGAGAGTGTCATCGCTCTAAGTTTGCTATCCACCCCGGTAGCACAAAAATGTATAGGGACATGAAGCGCCAATATATGTGGAAGGGAATGAAGAAGGATGTGGCAAGGTTCATAGCACGATGTGCGGTGTGCCAGCAGGTGAAGATCGAACATCAAAGGCCAGGAGGGTTACTACAGTCTTTGCCTATCCTAGAGTGAAAGTGGGATCACATCACCATGGATTTCGTTTCGGGTTTATCACGGACGTCGCGCGGGCATAATGCAGTATGGGTTATTGTAGATAGACTCACCAAGTCTGCTCATTTTTTGGGTATGAAGACCATGGACACATTCGAGACTTTGAGCCAGCTATATATCCGTGAGATTGTGCGATTGCATGGAGTTCCACTTTCTATCATGTCGGATCGTGATTCTCGATTTGTGGCGTGATTCTGGCAAAGTCTACAACAAGCCATTGGGACAGAGTTACATTTCAGCACAGCTTTTCATCCCCAAACAGATGGCCAATCCGAGAGGGTGATACAGATTATGGAAGACATGTTACGTGCTTGTGTGTTGGACTTCAAAGGAAGCTGGAGTGATCACTTGCCGTTGGTGGAGTTTGCGTATAACAACAGCTATCAGGCAAGCATTAGGATGGCACCGTATGAAGCATTGTATGGAAAACCGTGTAGATCCTCGACGTGTTGGTTGGAAGCCGGCGAGAGTAGTTTGTTTGGACCGGAGATTGTTCGAGAAACTACCGAGAAAATTCAACTCATCCGAGAAAGGTTACGCACGGCACAAAGTAGAAAGAAAAGCTATGCGGATCAAAGATGAAGACCCTTGGAATTCAAAGTGGGAGACTACGTGTTCCTCAAAGTGTCACCCAAGAAAGGAGTATTTAGATTCAGCAAGAAGGGAAAGTTAGCGCCAAGATATACCGGGCCATTTGAAGTGATCAAAATTGTGGGCAAAGCGGCGTATCAGTTGCGGTTCCCAGCTCAGTTGTCTGGGGTACATGACGTGTTCCACGTGTCGATGTTGAGAAAGTGTCAATCGGATGCAAAGCCGGTCGTAGACTTGGAAGATATTGAAATTCAAGACGGAGCAACCTATGAAGAACAACCGGTGAAGATTCTCGACGCCAAAGAGAAGGTGCTCCGCAACAAAGTCATCCGACTAGTGAAGGTTTTGTGGCAACACCATGGAGTGGAAGAAGCTACTTGGGAACCGGAGCTAGAAATACGAGAGAAGTACCCGCACTTATTCGCTACTTGAGGTAAGTTTCGAGGATTAAACTTTCTTTAAGGGGGGTGGATTGTAAACCCCCACATGTCTAAACTATCAACAATCGTCCAATTAGCTTCATTTTGCATTTAACGTCTCCATTTACATCCTAAATCAAAATATAAGAATAATAAGTATATTTAAGCTCCAAACAAGTATAGAAGAACCAAGCAGTCCGGCAGACTACCTTTCACCAATTTGATCATAACTCTTTGTTGGAAAGTCCAAATTGTGCACCGTTATTTTTGTTAGAACCCTAACTCGTATATCTTTCCAACCATATAGGTCACACATACTAGAACTACCTGAGTCAAATCATTTTATTCTCCGAAGTTGATAAAAAAATATGCTCTGTGGTGTTCCTTGGATAGTAAAGTGTTGTGCTTTCTTCTTAGACTTTGAAGGTGTAAACCCCCACATGTTTATATTAATATACTTATTTAGTGATTTTAGTGATTCTTATATATATAATGGCATAAGAATAAACCATATATATTGAAACTGTAAGAATAAATACTAGGGAGGAATAAAATAGTAATTTTAATGTTTGAGTGTAAATTTATTTTAGTTGTGAAATAAATCATAAAAATAAATATTTTTAGGTTAAAATAACATTAAAAATGAATCCGGAACGTCGAAAAACCTTAGAGTAATCATATGGATCAAATTGGAGATCTTAGTGGCAAAATCGTAATTTTGAAGAAATCCAAAACAGGCTGTGAACAGTAAAAATCGGGGTTGGCTGTGTTTAAAACACTGATTTCAGCCCCTTTAACCTCATTTCTTTCACTCCACTCTCACCCCACACCTCTTGGAACCCTAGGAGAAGGTAAAAAAAAGGAAGGAGAGGAGAAAGGAGGTCTATAGGGCTTGGACTTTCACTTGAAATTCTTGATTCTAGGTAAGAATTTCTTCTCATTCTCCTACATTGAGGTTAGGGTTTATATCTATGTATATGTTGCTTCTAAATCTTATATATATGTTATGAAATCATTATTTCTTGATACTCTTGCAAATATTATCATGTTTGGAATGAAGATAAGGTTTGATAGCCATGAAATCTTTGAAATCTCAAAACCCTTGTTTCTTTTAAGAAATAGAGATTTTTCTTCTTGATATTCCTTAATTCTTGATTTCAAAACTCTAGTGCTTTGTTTGAATAATAAAAATATATGTTTGATGATCTCTTGCATATTTTTCTTAAATTGTTCTATTGGAATCATATGGGAGAAAATTGGGAATTTTTGAGATTTAATGTGATTTGAGAAATACCTATGGAATTTGGGGGTTTTGAAAATTATAAACTTTTGTTGAGAAATTATTGGTGATTGTATCTTATAGAGGTGTTTGAATGACCATGGGTAGCCGTTGACCGGGTATCGTAGAGTAGGTAGATGTGTGTGATTCTTACTCCGTGTGGGTTTGAATTTTTCCTACCACTCGTAGTGGGGTTGGTGCCTTGCGAGGACCAAACCACTATTAGCTCACGAATGTCATGTCAGAGGATTAGTATATTATGCCTAGGTCGGATTCGTTATTGCGGGTGCATTGGTATGGGACAATGCATCGGTAGGCTCCCTTCCCAAAGTTTGATATCCTTGCGAGGATTTGTGTGTGTGTGGGCCAGGATATTCTCGATGTGTTTATTCATGCGATTATCTTATATCAGACTTGAGATACATTGTGGTTATTGTTTATTGCATTATCTTTTGGATATGATTATCTTGGAAATTGTTTTGGGAATAATTACTCTTTGGAATGGTTATTTATGGTGGGATTGGCTTACTCTTCCACTTAATTATTGTTAATGTATAAACTTGAGATCTTTGAAAATGTTATTCTTTCTTTCAAAATTTACGTATGCTATTTGTGAAATAAGACCGACCATTTTCTACGTTTTCCAAACCTTGTTAGAGTTTGAGAGGATTTTCCTACAGAGCTTAGTGCTCACCCCCTACCAATAATGTTTTCTTTTCAGATTTTATACTAGAGGAAGATCCTGGTGTTGACAAGCTGGGAAATTGGGAGGTTCCACCAGAGGGGAACCTAGATCCTGAGGAGGACATCTAGAGCTATAGTTTATTTTTGTGCTAGACTAGGGAATTTATTTACAATCATGTATAGTCTAGTATTTTGTTTATTCCGCTGCTAAGTTTGAGTATAATTCTTTTGGAATATAAGTGTCATAGTTTGGCCTATTCTTTTGAGATGATATTGTGGATATTACATGTGGTGAATGAAATTTTATTATTTGATGGGTAAATGGACTTGGTGTGGTCAATGTAGTATAATTACACAGGTTGTGTTTTGGGTAGAGCTCCCCGTACAAAGGAGACTCTGTACGAATTTTATTAAATTAAGGATATTCTTTAATGATGGATTTATTTAGTTTCTCTCATGACATGAATGTTTTTAAATGGTAATGTCATCCAGGGTAGTTTTTGGGGCGTTACATTCTCCAAAAATCTCCAATTTGATCTCTATGACTACCCTAAGATTTTTAGGTGTTACAGATTCATTTTTAATGTTATTTTAAGCTAAAAATATTTAAGTTTATGATTTATCTTTATACTAAAGTAAATTTACACTCGAAACACTAAAATTACTATTTTATTCCTCCGAACCGCTATTAATGAAGGTTTAAATTGATTGACCTATTTGAGGTCCAACATACCATCCTTGGTACTCTATTATTGTCCATTTATAACATTTGATGGAAAGAATGCATAGTCCCAAAGCTCGGCGAAACAGCTTTAAAATTTCTGATTTTTTTACAAAGAGTACCGGTACTCTATGCTCTCTTGACAGCGTGGTACTGGTACACAGTACTGGTACTGTTTCTCTAGATTTACTTGTTTCACCTGTTTTTCATTTTCAATCCATTCCAAACCTTTCCAACACCAACCCAAACTTATACAACATACATTTGTACATCAAACATAGTTGGTACAAGTTCTACTACAAATGATTCCACATATTTACCCGGGTTTCACAATATTAGTATTTCGAAAATAAATGATTACTTGTTATATAAAGATAAGAGCGTGGGGAGGGGAGTTACATGATTCGTCATTACCAATGCATCGGTATATGCCCTTCCTAAAGTTGTGTATCCTTGCAAGGATTGGATGTGTATGTATGGGTTAGGATATTCTCAATGTGTTTATTGATGCAATGTCATACATCATACATGAGATACGGATACAATTGGAGATACAAATACACAATGTGGGTAATGGCATAATGTGGTTAATAGTACATTATTTGTATTGGTTTGTCATTGGTAATGATTTATTGTTGGTATTGGTTTAATGTGGGGAAAGTGGTTTTTACTTCTTCATGTACTTTCTTGCTACTGTGTAAACTTGAGATTAGATGAACCAATACTGTTTTATTTCAAAAGTTATATATGATATTTGGGAAATGAGACCGACCTATTTTATATATTTTCTAAACCTTGTTCGAGTTTGGGAGGATATCCTACAGAGCTTAGTGTTCATCCCCTACAAACAACATTCTTTTTAGATTTTGGTTTAGAAAAAGAGCTCGGAGTGGACGAGCAGGTACTTTGGGAAGGTCAAGTGATGGGCATGTGGATCCAGAGAGGGATGTCTAGAATTGTTCTTTTTATGTTGTAGATTAGGAGATTCATTTTGAGATAATGTTCATGTTAATATTTTCCTTATTCCGCTGCAAAATTGTCATAGTTTGGCATATTCTTTTGGATGATGTTGCAAATATTATGGAGGATGAATGAAATTTTCTTTACTTATGGATCTTATTAGTTGCTCTCAGGATGTGAATTATTTTAAATAGTAATACCGTCAAAGGGAGATTTTGGGGCATCACAAAAGGATAGTTGGGGTGTTGGGAATTGAAATTATTGATTAGGAAACCCCAATTTTGAGATTTTTTAACAATTTCAATGTATTTTATGTCTCATTCTCTGAGTAATGGTCTTATAGGGGGTGTTTCCTTGCTGATTTTTTGGTTTATTTGGAAAGAGAGGTGTCGAAGGAGGTTTCAAGGGGTGGATTTATGTTCATATACAATCTTTTTACAGATTCTGAGTGTGCTCAAGTACTAGGCTTTTGTAATGAGACCCGCAGTGCAGAAAATGAGACAAGAGTGGAGCTGCTTGCAGCTCTTAGAGTTGGCTTAGTTTGTTCAGTTATTGCTAAAGCTGTTTGGGTAAAGTGGTTCCCTCCCTTCAAAAATTTTTTGAAACTCAATGTAGATGGTGCATCGAAGGGAAGGAATGGTCTTGCTGGTGGTGGTATGGTACTAAGGGATTCGAATGGTCATTTAGTAGCCACTGCTTCAGTTTTTTATGGGGAAACCTTAAATATGCAGGCTAAGGGTTAGGATTTTTTTTATGGTTTAATGATGGTGATACAACACGATTTAAAGGGTTCTCAACTGTTGATTGAATCTGATTCTCATATTCTGGTAAAGATGATCTTAGGAGATGTGGAGGTGCCATGAAAATGCAGTATTCTATTGGGGAGGATTTGTGAATTAATAAGGTCGATTAATGCTAGTACTTCTCACATATTTCAGGAATCCAATGGTGTTGCATATTTTTTGGCTTCTTATGCAGTCAAGACAAGGAGATGTAGTGAGTTTACACTGAGTGGGATGCCAGTTGAAGGGAAGCTTCTGCTGCTCCAGGACCAACTTAGTCTACCAATCATGAGGAACAAGAAGGCTATCATTTTTAGAAGTTTTTTTTCATAAATTTTTTTTTGAATGATTAAATCCATTTTGGGCTTAATTCCATCTGTTTCTTGTAATTCTTTGATTTGATGATATAAAATTTTTTTCTTTAAAAAAAAGCATCAAAATACGAATTATTCATGTACACCAACTATGAAACTCATGCAATCATGTATTTTCTCAGTTGATTTTCAATGTCAATGTAGTCAAACAAAAGATTTTACTTTTAAAGATATAAGTTGATTGAATAGAAAATAATCAACAAGGAACAAGGTTTGTGAACTCGCAGGGAATTATATAATCATTCCTAGCAAGGAATGGACCTATGGAATAATTTTATCATTTTATAGAGCACACTCCTTTACTAATATCATTCGTTCAATCTATATGTGAAGAATAATAAATTTATAAAACATAAGTCAGCTAATGATTGCATTCATAAAAGAATTGGCATACATTCATAAAACCAAATCCCTAGCTAGAAAGTACAAAAGAATTTTACTCACAATCAACCATAAGCAGAGAAGACTTCTATGTAGAGTTTTTGTTTGATCGAAAAGATTTTCCTCTCTCTCTGGCTAAACCTCACTATTTATACTAAATCCTCAAAAAAATTACCAAAATTAATTCTAAATAAATAAAAATTTCCTCCTAGGGTTAATAAGCATGGTGCTACTTAAGAATAGTGCCTCTGGACAAAATAGCTGCGCTTGGAGTGAGGTCTTCTTAATCCTAACTATTCACTTGGTAAACTCTACAGAGTCCAGACAATCCTGTGCGTTCGAACAAAAGTGTACCATATTGTCAAATGAGTATTCGCACACACAACCACGTTTGAACACCTTGAATTCTCTAGAATTGACTTCTTATCAACTGCGTCCGGATGAAGTAATTGCCTTCAGACAGACTATGCTATGTAGCCAGGGTCCTTTTCTGGTCATTAGCTTGACCATTGTAATTGGACTTTGCTCCCTTTGATTTTCATGTTGTCTTCAAATCATCCAAGCAATTTATTACCATTCGAAATCAGCTCAATTCACTTGTTTTACCTGATAAATCACTTAGACCAGAAAATGCTATCATAGCACAAAATCAAAGTATTAACCCATATTTAATTCAAAATAAGTGCAATTCGTCACAATACACAGATAAATAAATGGCAAATTATATGATGAATCAAAAAGCTATAATAAAAATATATATCATGTCTTTAGATGATGCATTGTGGGATATCATTTAAGATGGATATTTGAAACTTACAAAAGATAAGAAAGAATAGACTAGTGATTAAAAAAAGGCACACGCTAGCAATGCTAAGGCCATGAATACATTATAATGTGCATTTGATATAAGTAAATTCATCTACATGTGAAACCGCTAGGAAAATATGATATATGCTAGAAGTCACATGAGGGAACTAGTCGAGTTAAGGAATCCAATATAAATATACTTGTACATGGCTATGAGCTATTTATGATGGAACCTTATATGAGCATATCACAAATGTTTACTCATTTTGCTAGCACTATTAATGCTCTTCCTCTAGACCAAAATCTGAAAATATTGTTTGTAAGGGGTGAGCACTAAGCTCTGTAGGAAAATCCTCCTAAACTCGAACAAGGTTTGAAAAACATATAAAACAGTTCGATCTCACTTTCCAAAATATCTATATAACTTTGAAATGAAACAGGGAAAATTTATCTAATCTCAAGTTAACGCAATATAAATAAATTAAATGAAGAGTAAAACCAAATTTCAAACAGTAAACCATTCCAACATTAAACCATTTCCACAATAAATCATTTCCAACAAAAAACCATTTCACCCATATTTGTATTTGTATCCCCAACTGCATCTGTACCTCAGATAAAAAGTAAGACTTCGCATGAATTGTAACGCCCCAAAAACCCCCTTGGGTGACATTACATTCTAAAAATCATTCACCCCATGAGAGCATTACGTAAATTCATCACGACGAAAGTTCATTCATCAACCATTCATATTTTAACAAAATTTGGGCAGAGTCTCCTTTGTACGGGGAGCTTTATCCAAAACACAACCTGTACAATTATATTACAATTGACCACACCGGGTCCACATATGCATAACTATTGACCACACCGGGTCTATTTATCTATCATAAAATAAACTTTCATTCATCATATGTCATATCCACAATGTCATCCCAAAAGAATAGGCCAAGTATGACAAATATATTCCCAAAAGAATTAAATTACACTTGCAGTGAAATAACAAAATACTAGACTTTACATGATTTCAAAATAAACTCTCTAGTCTAGTACAAAAGAAATATAACTCTAGGCATCCAGTTCAGGACCCCCGTTCCCCTCTAGGGGAGCTTCCCCATGCACTGGTTCATCTACTTGTAACTCCTCCTCATAGACGAAATCTGAAAAGATATTATTTGTAGGGGATGAGCACTAAGCTCTGTAGCAACATTCCTTCCATACTCATACAAGGTTTAGAAAACAAGTAAAACAGTTCAGTCTTATTTTCCAAAATATCATATAACATTTGAAGTAAAACTGTGACATTTGAAACAGATCTCAAGTTTAAACATTCGCAATAATTTAAATGAACAGTAAACCCAAGTCACAATGAGCAACCATAACCATTTCCAACAAGTTCTTGTAGAGTCTCATACCTCCACAAGCTCTTGTGGGAAATGCAATAGTAACACCATAATACAAAAAGGAACGCTTATTCCACCATCGATTATTATATTTCCCTTGGCAGGTGGCATACTTAAAAGTAAACTCCACCCCCTTCAAGTCTTTGTTTCCCATAACCGCATACTTACAAGTAACCACGGTCGTTAGATATCCTTTTAGGTAGGTAGCATACTTACAAGTAACCTCTACCCCCCTTGAAGTCTCCCACACATAACCGCATACTTACAAGTAACCTCGGTTCATAAGTATCCTCTTTTGGTAGGTAGCATACTTACAAGTAACCTCTACCCCCCTTCAAGTATTCCACACTTAACCGCATACTTACGAGTAACCTCTGTTCATAATTATCCTCTTTTCATACCAACAATCACATACAAGATAAAATCCACAAATTTCCCTCAACAAGCAACCATTATCAAAATCCCCAAATTTTATCATGCGACAATCCAAATAACCAATTAAGAAAAATACAAGAGATCACCACCACATCATTTTCATTACTCACACAAAGCACTAAAGTTCTCAAAACCAAGCTTGAGAAAATGTAGAAAGAGAATTTCATATTTCCCCAAAAACTAGGGTTTTAAAGTTATAAAAGAAGTTTCATGGGTAATCAATCCTAATTTTGTTTAAGACATGCCATAATTGCAAGAAAACCAAGAAACAAGGAATTCCTAGCAAATACATACAAGTATGAGTCAAAACATATATATATTTTAGCCTTAGCCTCAATGGACAAGCATGGAAGAAAAACTCCTACCTTGAATCAAAGTTTCAAACCAAAAACTCAAGCTCTAATGACCTCCTTTCTCCCTTTCCTCCTTTCCTCTATCTTCCCCAAGGGTGCTAAGGGGTTTGGGGGTGAGAGATGTGAGAAAAAATGGAAGAAATTGGCTGGATTCTATGTTTTAAACACAGCAGTCCGCGTAATTCACTGTTCATGGCTAAATTTTGAGTTTTTCTAAAATTACAGTTTTGCCACTAGAAATCTCCAATTTGATCCATACGACTACCCTAAGGTTTTTCGACGTTTCGGATTCATTTTTAATGTTATTTTAACCTAAAAACATTGCTTTTTATGATTTATTTCAAAACTAAAATAAATTCACACTTGGAACATTAAAATTTCTATTTTATTCCTTCGAACTACTATAGGTGATATCCTTACGATTTTAATATATATATGGTTTATTCTTAAGTCATTACATATAGAAGAATCACTAAACAAGTGCATTAATATATTAATGTAAACATATGGGGTTTTACACCTTCAAGGTCTAATAAGAAAGCACAACCCTTTACTATCCAAGGAGCACCATTGTGCAGATTTTTGGTCAACTTCATAGAATAAACTGATTTGATTCGGGTATTTCTAGGAGGTGTAACCTATATGGTTGGAAATATATACGAGTTAGGGTTCTAACAAAAAAAATGGTACACAATTCGGACTTTCCAATAAAGAGTTATGATAAAATTAGCGAAAGGTAGTCTGCCGGACAGATTTTTGGACAGTGTAGACACTACTTCGTAATATGGACATAACTCCTTCCTCCTAGTTCCGATTGAGATGATTCAAGGTGATATGGAATCCTAAGAGAGAGATCTACAAATTTTATGTTTTAAGTTTTGAGAGATATGGACTGCATCAAGGTCGAAATCGAGCTTGATGTTACAGCCAGTGCACTGTTCATCCCTTTTTCATTCTACCAAATTCAAACACACATCACTACACATATCCCCATTTTTACAACAATTATTTACTATATATCTATATACATATATAAAAGAAAATGCGGGGTGTTACATGAATACACACATTGAGAATATCCTGGCCCTCACACACACAACCAAATTCTTGCAATGATATACAATTTAGGAAGGGCATATACCGACGCATTAGCAGTGATGAATCCAACCCATAAATAGTATACTAGCCCTCAGCCTCGATTTCATGTAAGCGAATACTGGTTTGGTCTTCGCAAGACACCAACCACACTATGAGTGGTAGGGGACCTTCAAACTTGCACGGAGTAAGAAACACATCTATCCACTTTATGATACCCAATCAACGGTTATCCATGTTCATTCAAACATCCACACAAGAGATACAATATCAACCAATTTCTCAAATCACAAGTAAATCAAAGCCCCCAATTTCATAGGTATTTTTTCAACATAGCATCTTAAGAAAATAAGCAAGAGATCATCAAAAGATATGATTTTATAGTTCCAAATAAAGCACTAGAGTTTTTGAATCAAAAACAAATGACTATCAAGAAAAAAAATCCATCTCTCTCAAAAAACTAGGTTTTGACATCAAGAGCATGAATTTTATAGCTTTCAAGCCATAACTTCACTCAAAACATGGTAAGACTTGCAAGTACATCAAGAAAAAAGGATTCCAATATATATATAAGATTTAGAGTCAAAACATGTATATATATAAGCCCTAGCATCAATGAACAAGAGTGGGAAGAAACTCCTACCTTCTTCCTTTGTTTTGTGTGAAGAACTTGAGATTTTGATGTACTTCAATGTGAAAATCCTCCTTGATCTTGTATTTTTCTCCTTCTTTCTTCCTCTCTAAGAATTTCTAGGTTTGAAAATGTTGAAATGATGCTAAAGGGGGGCACCCTTATGTATTTATAACATAAGAAAGGAGTCAAACTGACGTAATTCTGATACTCTGATTCGTGACTCACATTCGAACGTCATTGGCGTTCGAATGTTAATTGCTCCCAGTACTTTTGTTTTTCCATCAGACAAGAGTACTAGAATGAATTATCGTTTGAATGGACTTTCACGTTCGAATGGTTGGCGTTCGAACGGACTCCCTATTTCTGCTGAAACTTTCAGTGAAGTTTTGGCCTATTTAAAGGTCGATTTGGAAACTTTTCATGAAATACACTTTGGTAGTCCTAGAAGTCTATTAGCTACTATAAAAATTTTAGCTCAAAAGGACATCAAAGTAAAAATTTATGATCCAAATACTAAGACAGTGTCCAATTTCTTCCTACCCGAATTCTTTCTAGAATGTGTTTGAACTTTTTCTGAAAAAATGGCAAAATGATAATTTGTCACTATAATGCGGGATTAAAATTCATATTTTTCTAAAATTCAGATGGTGCAACGGACCTCACCGTTGGATTCGTATCATGAAATCGAGTTGCTTAGTCAATTTTTATCAAATTTTGAGATAGTTATATTTTTTACGTTTTTCGAGACAACTAGGGGTCAAATGAACTCACAAACGTCCCCAAAAATAAAAATTATAAAATTTCCTCATAATTGAAGAAAAGTTTAAATAAAAATAATTTGAACTTAAACTAGGACATAATGAAGTCGTTCAGGACAAAAACGGGCCCAGAGGTAGGAAACATGCGGCGCAATGTAGACCGCGTAATTAAAAGTATAAATAGGGACTAAATATCTGATTTTTCAGATATTTTTCTCCCCATAGTCTGCTAGTTCATACGTTGAAAGAGGAGAAGAGAAAGAGAAGAGAAGAAAAACTAAATTTCTACCTTTCTCTTTGCGATCTATAGAGTTTTGTCGGTCAAAATCGCTTAGACCAAGAGTTAAAGTTGGTCACCGCGATGAGGGCTACGTCTATATACCATGAACGAAGGATTTTACTGAAGATCCAAGGAGAAAATTTTGTGAAATCAAGGATTTTTAGAGCTAAGGAGGTGTCTTGAAGCTTTCTCCCTTTCGTTTCACGCTCCGAGAGGTAGGATTCCCTCCTACTCTGGTCCATTTCTTACCTAGAGGGTTATATGGAATGGGTAAGTATGTAAAATAACATAGGTCAATTGACTATGGTTATGAAAATAAGGAAACGGGTATGAAAATGGCTTAAACCAATTCTTAGTTAAGTTTGGTATAGGAAATTTACCTGTGAAATTCCTTGAAACTTGATATGTGTTGCCATTGTGCCTTGTGAATGATGTGGACCAATTTGTGTGATAAAGTAAATTGTTTGCCTTGAAGTGTTTTGCTAAATACCTATGTGGAATTAAGTTTGTTATGGCATGAGTTTTCTATAACATGCTTGCGATTATGTGCCATTGATATAAATTTATGATAATTATAACATGCTTATGATAATTTATGATAATTATGTGCAATTGATATAATTTGTCATGACATATGTCAAAATATGTGGTTAAATTAGTTCATATGACATTTATTACATATGGAGCACGACATTGATATTGTAATAGTGCATTACATTGTATTTGCACGGGAAAAATACATCCAAGGTCATGAGTATGGGTGTGTATTTGCATGGTGGGATCAATCATCATACTTGGTGATTGATGATGAGCTTGGAAAAGTTAGATCGAAGATCTGACTGAGTCACATGGTTGCATAAAAGAAAAACTTGTGACGGGTATAGCAAGAAGAGATGGATTCTCCTTCGGGTGAAAGACCCAGCTACTTGGTTCATACACTCTCCTGTGGTGAAATTCCAGAAAAGTGTAATGACGTATGGAGCCAGCGGTGTGATTCTAGAATTTGATACCCAACAAAGACACATGATTTTATTTTACAAATGGTCATTTAATGTGTGTCATCCAACAAAATTTATTTTTATAAACACATAACATTGATTTCAAAA
Source organism: Ilex paraguariensis (assembly GCA_963454935.2). Lineage (NCBI taxonomy): Eukaryota > Viridiplantae > Streptophyta > Magnoliopsida > Aquifoliales > Aquifoliaceae > Ilex > Ilex paraguariensis. The sequence goes on along the minus strand of CAUOFW020003039.1, from coordinate 23,515 downwards.
TGATCATTGGATGAAATTCATCAATGATATATTTGCTACACATTAGCATTATATTATGTTGCGGTAATCAGTGAGGACTCGAGATGAGGTGCATGAGTAAGTATCACCTCATGTTCTTGTATGGAATGAATTATGATTGTTAAATATTGCATGTGCACATTTCATATGCATCTAGGGGGAGAGTAGCATCTGTAGGAGATACTCTATTGAGCGTCGCTCACCCTATACGAGAAAACGTTTCAGGTGCAAGGTTCACACCGGCGGAGGACTCTCATTCGGGGCCTCAAAGATAAAGAAAAGCTGACTTGTGGCTTTTATAACACATTTTGTATAATCTTTGTAAAAATTATGTTTATGAGCATATAATCGTATAAATGGATTGTAATAGAACTTGTACATATCAAGTTTTATGAGATACACATCAAGTAATAGAACTTGTATATATCAAGTTTTATGGTGTTGGAATGGATTGGAAATAAAAAAGTAGGTGAAATAGGTAAAAGTGAGCAGAGAGTATCGGTACTTAGTACTGGTACAACGTGGTCCAGTAGGTTAACTGTACCGGTATAGATGTTGGCAGTGTCGGTATAGCCTCGTCTTGAAGGCAGACCGTACCGGTACAACTAGTCCAGTAGGTTATCCATACCGGTACAGATTTTTCCAGTATGTTACCCGTACTGATACAGATTTTCCAGTTGGTTACCTGTATCGGTACAACCTTTCCAGTAGGCAATCCGTACCGGTATGCAATACCGATATACTTACCAAAATTTTGAAAATTTTAAAATTACTTTGCCTAGCTCTTGGGTTATGGATTCTTTGGTTCCAATGATACAAATAGATATAAAATAAGTATAAAATGTGGTACTTTGGACCACGATACGATTAAACAATAAAATATACACAGGTTACACATGTGGGTTATGGTCCCGGTTAAACCTAGTTGTGCGACAACCATGAGTATTTTCGCGAGTTGACGGATGGTCAACAGTTAAAAAATAACCCCCAGTTTTAGGGGCGTCACAAATGGTGTTAGCGACGGTGGTGGGAGGTGTAGGCGATGGTGGTGGATGGTGGTGATGAGAGCAAAGGTGGTGATGCTGATGAATGGTAATAGTGGCGTTGAGATGACGATGGTTGTTTAATAAATATAAAAAATAAACGAAATAATAATGAAAGTTTTTAAATAATCAATTTTATTAAAGATATTTTCATCAAAAATTAATTTGATAGGCTTTTAACTTTAAAAGTATTTAAGGCTTAAATCTAAAGCTAAAAAAACCCTTCAATGTGTACTTCTCACCAAATCTCCCTTAAAATTTAAATAGAGCTGACCATTATTGGATTACTTTATCAATGGCTTTTTTAGGTTGCCAAAACGCAAAGTTTCGTTTCATTTTCAAATCCAACAAACAAAAATCATTTTGTGGAAAGCGTAAGCACCCTTCTAATCACCTGCAATTCTGTCTGAAGGTAAACCCTTTTCAAGTCTTCCTCTTTTGATCTTGCTGTCTTTTTATATGTACATACCCAGCATAGAGACACACGCACATGTTGGAAATTTGATAAGTGAGCAGCAGTTCAAATAGAAAGTTGGTTTTGGGTTGGTGTTTAAGATTCCTTAAGTGCTATTGTTCTGTTTTTCCTGACTTAAATTTATGTTTACTTGATGGAGTTATTTGGTGGGTAGCCTTTTGTTGGATTCTTCGCGAACTTGTCCTTGAAATCTCTGACATTGGTGAAGAAAAACAAGCTGTTGGCTATGCCGTATGTTAAGAGAATTTCAAAGATTGAAGTGGTATTACTAGGTGGCAAGCCATTAGGAACTGAATGTTGAGATTGTTGGATAAAATTGGTTTTTTTCAATCTGCTGGGTTACAAGTGTTTTCTTGTTTTCATGGGTGCTATGTAATTTTTGACTAATTAGTCAACACCCGTAAGGAAAGTAACAATGATCTAGTACCAGGAAGATTCGATATGCTGGCTAGCCGCTAGAAGCATCAAGTGTAACTTGTTTTCATCTTTGAAATGTAATTTATAGATGAACTACTTAATAACCTTACGTGAATAATCTTTCCCTAAATTTAAGAATAATTTGTTAGTTGGAGAGAGAGAGAGAGCTATTAACGGAATCCAATCCTGTGAATGAAGGGTGTTGGATGTGATAAAATTCCTATCCCAGACCTTGCTTGTTCTTGTGCTGGGGGTCCGTTTGATAATTTAGTAAGCATGATGTCTTTGTCGGTTGGTTTGATAATGCAATCTCCTTGAGCAATATGTTTCTGATTTTATTCTCTAGAAAAAAACCTGTTGGTTATGTTGGCAGCTTCCTGAGTCTTTCTAAATCCTTTTGTTGGTAAGGAAGAACTTTCAACATCATACTGATGTACTTTCATGGGCACACACTAATCACCACCTCCTCTTCCATGGCTAGACATATGGCTGCTACTGTACGTACCTGCCACAAATCAATTGCATGTGCCCTATAACCTAGAGGATGTGTGTCTGCACCAGCTAGCACATTTTGTATACTGGTGTGTATACATTGAGAATTTGCATTTTGAGATTAGTCGCTAAGAACATTGTAATTTATAGCTTCTCCATTATCTATTGAAAACAATGGCATATCTCATTTAAAGTTCAATGACTTATGTCGCACTTATAGCATAGAACTGCATGTCTACTCAAAACCAAAAAAAGGATTGCATGTTCTAGAATTGATTATTTTGTTTCCCAATACTAAATTCTGGCTGGATGGAAGTTAACACTAATTTCTGCTGGTGGTACATTCTTCAGCACACTCTTCAAATGGCTCATTCTTCTCTGGATGAGATGTCAGAATCTGGTGCTTTCATGAGAACGCCTTCATCTTTCCGTAATTTGATTTCACAAGACCCAAATTCCCCTTTCCCTGTAGAAGCTGGAAGATATCATCTATATATATCATATGCTTGTCCCTGGGCATCCAGGTGCCTTGCTTATTTGAAAATCAAAGGGCTTGACAAAACCATCAGCTTCTCAGTAAGTTATACAATGAAATTTGATACTGTGTTGAATTTGTTTGTAACTACAAATTTGGCTATTTATCTGCATTCAGTCTGTCAAACCAATATGGGGGAGAACAAAGGATACTGATGAGCACATGGGTTGGGTTTTCCCAGCTTCAGATACGGAGGAACCAGGAGCTGAGCCTGACCACTTGAATGGGGCAAAAAGTATAAGAGAACTTTATGAGTTTGCAAGTGCACATTACTCTGGGAAATATACAGTTCCTGTAAATACTACTGGCAAAAGTGGCCTTTTCCTGTTGTAGTTCTTCTGCTTGTTTCATTTCACAGACTATATGTTGAGTTTATGTTTTGTGTAGGTTCTTTGGGATAAGAAACTCAAAGCTATTGTGAATAACGAGAGTTCAGACATAATCCGCATGTTTAATACTGAATTCAATGATATAGCAGAGAATGCAAGTTTAGATCTTTATCCTCCTCACTTGCAAGCCCAAATAAGTGAAGTAAATGAGTGGATATACGATGCGATAAATAACGGTGTTTATAAATGTGGGTTTGCTAAGAAGCAAGGGCCTTATGATGAGGTAAATATTTCTTGTGATTTTCCTTGTTCTTATCTTTAATTACAAATTAAGGGTGAGAGTGACTTTGACACCACCTTGATTGTTATCTTTTAAAAAGTTTATGGAAACCTCATGATACTAAATCGATTACAAACAATGTGACGAACAATTCTATCAACGACCAAACAATAAAATAGTAAGTGTCTATTTTCAAACAAAAGAAGTTACACCAAACAACAGTAATAAGAAAACAAAAAAAATTACAAACCTCCTGCATTACCAGTTCTCTCTTACCCCTTATTTCTCTCCTCCCCTGTTTCATCTTTTCCTCTATGTAATGTTGTATTAAGGAAGAAAAAAAAATTTCTTGTGGTTTTTATTTATATTTTCTCCATCTTTAACATTTTTTCAGTGAATTTTGATTGCAAAAAACTAATAATAATTGCACAGGCTTCTCGTGACCTTCATTTTCTAGTTGTGTTGTTTTAGCCCGTCAGAGAAGAGCTATTTCTTTTTCCTTTTACGTGTTGAAGTTCAGTTGAGGATTCTGTTCACAAATATCTATGGAAAGAATATCTATCATTCAAAGTTTGTTCTTCAGGCTGTAACTAAATTGTATGAAGCTTTGGACAAGTGCGAGGAGATACTCAGCAAGCAGCGATATATATGTGGCAACTCACTGACTGAAGCGGATATTCGTCTGTTTGTGACCCTTATAAGGTTTGATGAGGTATGGATTTTTGCCTCCTAAAGGAAGACTGGTGTCTTTTAAAATTGAGCCATTTGGCTGTCTTATATACTACCCAAACACATTTTTGGTCTGTATAGCCATCGCATTTCTGATGGTTCATTTCTGAGGAGTGCTTGAAAGGAAAAGAGATTTTATAAATTAAGTAATAACTATGTTTTTATATATTTTGTTCCCTTTTCTTGGAAAGCAAATGGAGCATGATCACACTCGGGATATTTGGCTAGTAGATCACTCTGATTTATCACTGCGAAAATTGGTGAATCGTATTTCTGAAGTTCCAACATGGCATTCACTAAGATGTGAATGGACTAAAACATTGTGCAAGTTACATGCTCGAGCTGTAATTCTATGATAAATTGTTGAAAAGTAAAATGAAGATGACAATGATGATGAAAAGTTTTACACCACAATCGTATATTGCCAGACATCTGGGATTAGTTTTTGATACAATCACATAATTATGTCTTTGATTCATTATTATTCTTAATGTTCTGAGTATGGTTTGAGCTACACGATAGATATTGCTAAGGCAGCTATTTGTTCGGTTAATGTAATCTTTTTTAGCTTTCTTGTTCTTGCCTTGATGAAATTTGCTGCAATTGCAGGTTTATGCGGTTCACTTCAAGTGCAACAAGAAGCTGTTGCGGGAGTACCCGAGTCTGTTCAATTACGCCAAAGACATTTTCCAAATCCCTGGCATGGGTAGCACAGTCAACACGGAACACATCAAGAAGCACTATTATGGAAGCCATCCTTCAATTAATCCGTTTGGAATTATTCCCCAAGGCCCAGATGTTGACTTTTCCGCTCCTCATGACAGAGATAGGTTTTCCAAGTCGATTTAAAAAGCCTTGCTTAGTGCACAAGGCCCGGTTGTTATGGGGTTGAAAAAGAGTCAGATTTTCTACGCAGTTTGTTTGTGCAATAATGTGAAACTATTTTAGTAGTTTGGGTTTTATGTGCACAAGACCCTGTTATGGGGTCTTAGAAGAGTCAGATTTTCTACGCAGTTTGTTTGTGCAATAATGTGAAACTATTTTAGTAGTTTGAGTTTTATATTGTTTCAAATAAATCCTTCTAGGCTCCGTAAACGAAGGAAAGGCATGTAAGATTATTGTGTTGAAAGGGGTAATCTACGGTCTATATCATTTTGGTTTGCTCCCGTAATATATTAGTACCTCTATATTTTGAAAACCTTTTTATACTTCGAAAAATTAAAAAATGTAAGCTGCATGTACATTGAACGCTCAGCATTGTTACAGAAGTTGCATGTGTATTGAAAAAATGTAAGCTGCACGGTTCATTTTCCTTTGTGACCAAAATAATGCATTGAAACAAAATTTTAATTCTTACTAGGTCATTAACATTATCAGACCATTTCGCGTCCAACAAAATCCCGAATCAAGAGAACACTCGACTATCCAAACTTTTAATTGATCCAGAACGATAACACAGCACAATAGCTGAGCAATATGCTTCAATATCAGGAAAGCATGAGCACACCCTTCTGAAGTTATACGCTGTGCATTAAATTTTCCCCAATGACAAACATAATTAGGTGCTTTGCGCTATTGATAGCCTGCTCTTGCAGCAAATGTTATCATCATAATCTTGGAAGTAACAGCAGGGTTTTATTGAAATATGACAGAAGGATTGTATTCCAAAGCCAATTAAATTATCATGTAACAGGCTTAAGGGATATCACTCCTTGCACAATGAAAAAAAAAGAATAGCAGATTTCTTTTCTCAAGGGTGAAAAAAAATCAAAGACACAAGGCAAAGGCCCAGGTACGCAAGAGGCATACAAATGGTCAAAACCAGCAATAATGCAACGAGTAAGAATTGAACTCTAGACCACCCTCCCCCTAACCCACCACCACCACACACAACAAAAAAAACCCTACAAAACCAGCCGTTAATTTGCAAAACCTATTAGTATCATATCTAGTTCCCCTCAAAGTTTTACATAGATGATGAAGAATAAGCAACACAAGCCACCGCACCTTACAACACCAAGGAATCACTTGAGATAGATCTAAGTGAAAGGGATACTCAAACTAAGAGTAGAGCCCCTATATATAATACAAAGTGACTTAAACATTCTTGTGATCTAGGCAAAAATATAAAGTCATAATAAGGATAAAAAATGGAAAAGAAACCCTAATAAATTAGATTATACTCCAACACTCTCCCTAAAGTTAGGCGCAAAAATATCAACTAAGCCAAGCTTGACAACTGAGTCTCGGAGAATAGATAGAATGACAAAATTGGTGAAAACATTCGCAACCTGATCACTGGTCCCCACAAACAATGGAGTAACAATACCACAACAAAACCTTCTCCTGAAGAAAGTGAACATCGATCTCTATATGCTTCATCCTCTCGTGTAATACAGAGTCAGAAGTGAGCTGAATAGCAGATCGATTATCACAATATAATGTAAATGAAGAAGTTACTAAAAATTTCAACTCGCCAAGAATCGATCGTAGCCAAATAATCTCAAATGTGCCAAGTGTTAGTGACCGGTACTCTATCTCTACTGATGAATGAGAGACAATTGTCTGTTTCTTGCTCTTTCAAGAGATAAAATGAGTCTCTCAAAAAGCACAGAAACTCGTAGTAGATTGACTGTCACATGCTCTCCCATAATCTGAATCTGAATAACAAGCTAGAGAACCAGTTTGAGATCCTGATCCATAGAACAACCCAAATCCAAGACAAGACTTGATGTACCAAAGAATATGATAAACTGCATCCAGATGAGGCTGACACAACCTGTGCATAAATTGACTAACTCGACTGACAGCGAATTAAATGTCTGACCTAGTGTTGGTTAGGTAGATAAGTCTACCTACCAACCTTTGATAGATAGTCGGATCTCTCAACTCATCACCTTCAGCAATAAGCTTCAGGTTTTGAATCATGGGTGATAATGTCAGTTTGCACCCTAGTGTCTCAATATCTGAGAGAAGATCCAAAACATACTTTATTTGAGAAAATAACTGTGACACCCCAAAATCCGGGGGTCCGTTGATTACCCATCAACCCGCGGAATACCCGTAAATACCGAGTGACTCGATATCACACCGTTACGTCCCATTTACCGAGGTCCATAACTTAACAAAATTTGGGCAGAGTCTCCTTTGTACAGGGAACTCTACCCAATACCCAACCTGTGCAACATAACTCACATGACCCATCTGAGGCCCAATATAAACAATGACCGCACCGGGTCCATTTATAAGTAAACATTGACCACACCGGGTCCAATTATCCATATTTATAGCAAAACATGCAAGGTTACTTTAACATTAGTGCATATATGTAATAGTTATCATTTAAATCCACCAAGGTCTAATAAGCCTCAATATACCTCAATTAGTGTCCATTTGTATCCTTGGAACTAGAGAAATCCAAGTCCATTGGTGTTCTTTAAATCAAAGAAATCCAAGCCTGGAAGCTTAGTGCATAGTTTGAAAAATTTCGGTTTTAGAGTCACCGTTCGAACAGCACTATTCACATTCGAACGTCCCTTGGTTTTGCAAAATAGGTAGCTCCCAGTACATTTGGTTCTCTGCTGGTTTTGCTGTTCAAAACTCGCACCATTCGAACGTCACTTTACGTTCGAACAGAAAATGCAGTTTCTGTTCTGCTGCAACTTCCAGTGCGGTTTTGACCTGTTTAGAAGTGAAATTGAGAAAATTTCATAAAAACACTTTTGTAGCCCTAGGTGTCTACTACCTACTGTAAAAATTTCAGATCATTTGGACGTCACAATAAAAAGTTATGGCTCAAACACTAAGCAGTGTCTGAAATTTCTGTGTATGATTTCAACCCCAAATCAATCCAAGGTTATCCAAAACTTATACAACATCTATTTGATACCAAATATAGTCAATAAAAGTTCTAATACAACTATTTCCATACTTTTACATGCCAAAATGGAAATTAACCAAAAGTTTTACAAAAACTAAATTCAAAAGCCACAACCCGGCTTTTCTTCAACCAAGAGCCCCCGAATGAGAGTCATCCACCGGAACGTGTCCCGTACCTGAAATTGTTTCCCGTATAGGGTGAGCACAACGCCCAATAGAGATAAACCTATAGAGGTTACTCTTCCCCTAGATGCACATGCTCATGTAATCATCACACAAACATACAACCAAGCATTTCTCACACTTATGCATCCTATGATGGAATGCAACAATGCTATGCCATGGAATGAAGTGACACTCACCCATGCAACTTTATTCCGAGCTCTCTCCGGCTCCCCAACACATGCAAGTGTCAATTTAGTCGAAACCACCATTTATGTTACACACAATGGCGTTAATCACTCTAGGGTCTTGTATAGGGGTGGATGTTCATGGACTTACACCAAGGGCCTCCAACCCACACGAAATTTACGGACTTCGACCGAGGGTTCCGAATACACCCACACACTTTATGGGCCGAGCCAAGGGAGTGCGTAGCCCAATCACCGGGTCTTGCACCCGAGAGGTCGTCATGCCTCTTCTTGCTACCCCAACCCAATTCATCATGCAACCAAGCGGCTTAGCTAAGTCCTCGACCCAACTCTCCCAAGCCTTCCGTCAATCACCAAGTGTGGTATTGACGTCAAACATGCACTCACTCATGTAATGAGACACTTCCGTGCAAATGCAATGTGATGTTCCATTGCACACAAAATAATGCTCAATATGCTTATGACAAACATATAAACATTTTCATACATCAATGCAATTGTATCATAAGTATATAACTACCATATCTCATTATGCTCAATATATCATTTCATGCATATGTCAATAACACTCTTCATCCAAAAACCATATCCTAAGCATATGATTTCACAATCACCCAAGCATGTTATAACATAGCATCATGCAAGTAACACACTCAATTTCACTAGGGCATTTTATCAAACATCTTATAGTCATTCAAGTCATGTATTTACATAACACATTCCAAGGCATAGTTTATAAAACACATAGCATGCCTTAAGTTTTCACCAAGTTACAAAATAATCACATGGAATCTCCATATACCAAATTCAAGCTAGAAGCTAGCCTAAGCTATTCCTATGCTAATTTTTTTCACTTTCATACCCATAGACATATATGTATAACAATACATATGCATATACATAATTTTCACCCTTAGTCTAGCAACACCTAAGGTAAGAATAATCCAAAGTAGGAATAACCCCTACCTCTTAGGAGTGTAGAAAACCCCTAAAACACCAAAACCAACCCAAAAGCTTTGATCTCCAAAAATTCTTCCTTTGATTATTCGGTGAAATCACTTCCTTTTGGTACGTAGACGTAGCCCTTGACGAGGAGAACGATCTTTGTTCTTGGTCCAAGCGGATTTGAGCACTAGAATTATGTAGATCATAGAGAGAAGTTGAAGCTTTCCCTCTCCTTTCCCTCTCTTTTCTATCGGCTGAAGAGGATGCTGAACAATGGGGGAAAATCTGATTTTTCCCCCTATTTATACTTTAGAACACTTGGCCCACAATTGGCCACATGTCCATTTTTAATTCCGGGTCCGTTTTTGTCCCGAACAATTAAATCTCGCCCCGGTTTAAATCTAAAATATTTTTATTTCAATTTATCTTATTTTATTGCCCAAAATTTAAAATTTTATAAAAAAATTCGTGTACAGGGTCACCCGAAGCCCGATCGCCCCGTAAAACGTGAAAAATTTGAATATCTCAGAATTCGACGAAAATTGACGTGGTAACTCGATTTCGCGAGACGAATCCAACGGTGAGGTCCGTTTTGTCATCCGAGTTACAAAAAATTTCAGATTTACAACCCGAATCATGGTGACAATTTACCATTTTACCCTTTATTCATAAAAGTTTAAATCTACCGGGATTTTACAATAACAATACCCCTGCTACTACGGGCAACCTCAATCCCAAGAAAATATCGCAAAAATCCAAAGTCCTTCACATCGAAAGGCTTCCCAAGGTCTACCTTGACCTGCACAATCCCAGAAATACCATCTCTAGTAATAACAATATTATCAACATATACAAAAAAAATGACACTGTCAAAAAATATTCCTTCGAATAAAGCAGGTATGATCAAAATAACATCTGATGAATCTCAAACGTATGACTACATCACTAAAGTGAGAGAACCAAACTCTTGGTGACTGTTTCAGTCCTTAAAAGACTTATACAGTCGACATACCTTTCCAGCATACTCTCCCTTACCATGAAAGTCCAATTGTACATCCATATAAATAATCTCGTCTAAATCACCGTGAAGAAATGCATTCTTCACATCTAACTGATGAAAAGGCGAAGAGTACTCCGCAGCTAGAGAAAAAATCAATCGAACAGTAGTCAATTTTACCACGGGGGCAAATGTAGCACTAAAATCACAACCTAGTATCTGAGTAAAGCATTTCGCCATAAGTCTAGCCTTGTGACGATTAATAGTACCATCCGCAAAAAACTTCATGGTGTAAATTCAGCAACAGCCAAGAAGCTTCACCCCTGAAGGTAAAGAGAAAATATCTCATGTATGATTATGCTGAAAAACATTCATCTCCTTCTGCATGGGAAGAATTTGTTGAGGCTCCTGCATAGCCTCTGAAATAGAGTGAGGAACTGACATATCTGATAAAGTCATACTATAAGTTCGAAATGTAGGAGAAAGATCACCATAACAAACATAAGCAGAAATTGAATATAAAGTCCTCGTGGTCCAACCATAACAAACAACTGAACGGTGATCACGTTGTACATAACGACGCCCTAAATCATCATCCTCCACTAACAATGTCTCATCAGGGAAAGTAACTGGCTCAATACCTGCAATCTCATCAGTAATAACAACAGGTGTATCAATATTCTCAACGAACTGATAAGTATTACCTACATTGCCTGAGGTAGAGGGGACATCAGTAGGAGGATGAGAGCAAGAGCGACGATCATAAACCTCCAAAGGAAGAGATACTGGTGTCTTTGTACTAACAAAAACAAGTGGCTCTAGAAAAGGAAAGACTGAAGACTCTGTAGTTGTAACACCCCAAAATTCACCTTGGGAGGCATTACTATCTATAATCATTCATATCATGAGAGCAACTAATAAATCCATAAATAATCGGGGATCTTTAATTTAACAAAATTCGGACACAATCTCCTTTGTTCGGGGAGCTCTACCCAAAACACAACCTGTGCAATTATACTACTTTGACCACACCGGATCCATAACATATTTTCAACATTATCCAAAAGAATATGTCAAACCATGAAATTTACACCTCAAAAATTAACTAATATAACGCAGCAAGATTAATAAAATAAACTAGACTTTACAATGTACAAAAGAGTATCCTAGTCTAATACAAGAGAAAAAGGAGTCGCTCTATGCGTCTACTTCGGGATTCACACTCCCGTCAATTGGAGCCTCCCACTGAGCGGCCTCCTCTGCTCCTAACTCCTCAAGTACATAATCTGAAAAATGTTAGTAGCAGGGGGTGAGCACGAAACTCTGCAGAAAATTTCTCCCAAACTCAAACAAGGTTTAGAAAATATTTAAAATTCGATCAGTCTCCTTTTTTTTTCTTTCACAAAATATCATATATAACTTTTGAAAGAAAACAGAGCATTTTAAATAGATCTCAAGTTTAAGGGATAACAGTAATTAAAGAATAAATGAACACAATATACAATTAAATAATCATTCCACTATAAATAATTTCTCACAAGTTCTTGCGGAATCCAATATTTCCCCAAAATCTTGTAGAAATCATTTCTAGTGCAAAGAACAATTCCCAACACTATAACAATCCCGTGTATTCTAGTGCATTAGGTTGATCGTTTCTCCTGAATCTACCCAACGATTATATCTCGTCCACCCATAATAATCACAAAACACATTTGGAAAGGGGCGTATACCATACCAATGACATTGTCGAATCCCTCCCCAGGAAAGGTATACCATCCCTAGTTCGAACTCTAGGCGTACGATAGCGGTTGTGTTACAAAACACCAATCCACTACAAGTGTAAGAAATCATCTCCCCCCACCATGGGGTTCGACTGACATTTACACTCTACGACATATCTCGTAAGTAATTCAAGTCCATCACAAACAACCATACACAAGAGGAAACCAAGAATATCTCCATTCGCAACCATCTCAAAGGAATTACCAAATTCTACCATTTCTCAAATAATCCATCATAGCATAATTTAAGAAAAATGAACAAGATATCATTATAAACCTCATTTAGTTATACAAGGTAAAGCACTAAAGTTTGGTAATCAAGACAAAAGGAATTTAAGAGAAAAAATTCATTTTTCTTCAAAACTCGGGTTTGATTATGAAAAAGAATGGTTCAATGGTTACCCAACAATCAAAATGTTCGAAACATGTTATTTATTACAAAAATGTAAAAAATCATGTAATACATAGCATATATATATGTGAAGACAAGTGAAAGACATACATATATATATACAACCCTAGCCTCAATGTATAAGAAATTAGATAAAAACCCCCACCTTGAATCAAGATCTCCAAGCAAAGCCCAAACTCTAAAGACCTTGCTCTTCCCTTTTCTTTCTCCCTTAATCTTCTTTTAGGGCTCTAAAAGGTGTGAAATGAAAGGGGAGTAAAAGAAATGAGAGAAAATGGGCTAAATATGGGGTTTTAGATATAGCAGCCCCAAATTTCACTGTTCATGGGTTATTTGGGTCTTCTCCAAAAATTATGATTTTGCCATTAAAATCTCTAATTTGATCCATATGACTACCCTAAGATTTGTCGACGTTCCGAATTCATTTTTAATGTTATTTTAACCTAAAAATATTTATTTTTATGATTTATTTCAAAACTAAAATAAATTCACACTCGAAACATTAAAATTTCTATTTTATTCCTCCGAACCACTATAGGTGCTATTCTTACGGTTTCAATATATATATGGTTTATTCTTAAGTCATTACATATATATAAGAATAACTAAACAAGTACATTACTATATTAATATAAACATATGAGGGGTTTACACCTTCAAGGTCTAAGAAGAAAGCACAACACTTTACTATCCAAGAAATACCATAGTGCAAATTTTTGGTCAACTTCGGAGAATAAACTGACTTGACTTAGGTATTTCTAGTATGTGTGACCTATATGGTTGGAAAGATATACGAGTTAGGGTTCTAACAAAAATAACGGTGCGCAATTTAAACTTTTCAACCAAGAGTTATGATCAAATTAGTGAAAAGTAGTCTGCCGAACTGCTTGGTTCTTCTATACTTGTCTAACTCGAGTTTTAGTGTCTTTTGTCACAAATCCTATCTCGTACCCATCTCCAATATAGGTAGGATGAATTTCATAAAGATCCCTATCTAGTATCATTCATTAACCAAAATCAAATTATCATCCGTCTCCTAGAATCATCCATGACAACATGATGTAGAACTAGTATATTTAGAAAAATCTTTCTTCAATTTCTCTAAGCTAGCTCATTGATGAGAATGCAAATGTCATATTTTTCTCTTTCATTATTTAGCCATTTATACTTATTATTCTTATAGTTTGATTTAGGATGTAAATAAAGACGTTAAAAGTAAAACGAAGATAATAGGATGATTGTTGATAGTATAGACATGTGGGGATTTACAGTAGTGATAGTGATCAATGGCTCTGGCTCTTGTGGTAACAAAAAATCAAAAGGAGTATCATCAACTGAAAGGGCACACACAGGACTGAAAGAAAAATAAAGAATATGCTCAAGAAAGGCAATATCTAGACCATGATACATACGGCGCTTGATAGGATTAAAACACCGATACCTCTTAGACTGATGACAATAGCCCACAAAGATACAACGAATCGTTTTATCATCAAGCTTATGACGAGTAGAAAATTGATCTTGAACAAAACATGTGCAACCAAAAACATGAGGGAGGACCGAAAAAAGTGTCCGCTTAGGGAATAAGACTTGTAAGGGAACCCTATGCCGAAAAACACGACTCAGTATACAATTACACAGAAAGGTAAAAGTCAAAACAGCAAAATGCTAATAAGATTTTGGTATCCCTATACCTCTAAGTATACAACGTACCATCCCTATTAGACTCCTATTTTTTTCTTTCAACAACTTCATTTTGCTCAGGAGTATATGAACAAGTGAACTGTTGAAGAATAACTTGAGAGGAAAGGTGAGACACTAAGGCATCAGACACATTCTTTGGCATTATCCGAACGAAGAGCATGAACAATGACATCGAATTGTGTCTTAATCATCTGAAAAAATTGAATAACGACAGGGAGTACATCAGATTTTCTATGCAAAAAGTAGATCCAAGTACAACAGGTATAATCATCTATAAATGTCACATAGCATTGAACACTTGACGGAGCAATAATAGGAGAAGATCCCCAAATATCAGAGTGTATTAGGTCAAATGGCTTGGGTGACTGGTGCATGTGAGAAATATAATTGGTCCGAACATATTTTGATAGGAAACATATAACACAGTCAAGTTTACCATCAACACAAACATTACTCAAAGCAGCAAATAACATACATAAATATTTAAAATTTGTATACTCAAAACGGTTATGTCACAAATGAACAGTTTGTGATAAAAAATCATAACGACAAGTACTTGATAAAATACTAGCATACAAGCTACGAACAGATAAAGACAAAGCAGGTGCAGGTGATGGAGGTGGAGGAACTGGTAAAACTGGAGGTGGATTACCAAGATAATACAATTCATCTCTCTCATGTCCCCTGATAATAATCCTCTTGGTACTCAGATCCTGCAAATAACACGAATCAGATAAAAATACAACTGCACAGTGAAAATCTCTGACTAACTGATATACGAATAATAGATTCATGGCCAATTTTGGCGCATAAAAAATCGAATATAATGTAATGCCATCTAGGAGGTGGACTGTACCCCTACTAACAATAGGGGCATGTGTCTTCTCATCTGCTAGTTAAACCTGTGTATGTAACTACTCGTCAAAGTGGTAAAGTGATGAGTCTCACCTGTCATATGACCATTTGCAGCCTAGTCCAGCATCCAAAAGGAAGACGGACTGACGCAAGCATGAAAGGCACGAGGGTATACCTGTAGTGGTGGCAGTAACAGTAATAGTAATTGAACCTTGAGAAGTTAGGGTGGATATAAGTATATCCAATCGAAAAATAATGGCATTCATATCACTCTGCCAATGAGGAACAACGATAGTAGGTGGTTGTACCTCAACAATAACAGCAGTACGGCTGCAAGGAGGCGGCTTACGCTCCGAATAGAGTTTCCAGCAAGTAACTCGGAGATGGCCTGGTCGATCACAATAATTACACCGACGAGAATAAAGAGGTACATTTCAGATAGAAGTACTAACAGTAGAAATCTTAAGAGTAGAGGTCTCAAATCTCTCAGTAGTAGCCATAACAATAACAATACGATGGCACCCATGACCATCGTACAATAGAAAAGTGGGAGAATAAAAAGTTGGAAGGATAAAAAGTTGGAGGGAAGAATAAAACATCATGTTTAGTAAAGAAGAAAAGTAGGGATGATGAAAAAGTGAATAGATTAACTTTCCTTTCAACTCACCAAAATCAATCCCTCCAAAATCGGAAGAAAAGTGGATGAAAAAATAATTATTAGTGTTGAGATTTATCTTATTTGTCTACAGATCTTTTTTTATATACATATATTATGTATACATTAATTTCATATAAAAATACAATGGTAAAATATATATTAAAATAAATTTAAAATAAATTTTAAAAAATTTATTTTAAAAATAAAAATTTTAAAAAATTTATTTTAAAAATAAAAATTTTTAAAAAAATAAAAATTTTAAATTAAAAAAAATATATTCTTTCCATCTTAATTAGGGGTGAAAATTTTCGACTCAACAGGATGACACGACTCAAACTCGATACAAAAATAAACAGGTCAACTCTCAATTCAACACGAAACAATTAGTTAAATGAGTTAAGTTTGATTTAACTAATATTCGACACAAACTCGTAATGACTCCACACGAATCTAACATGATACGACTCAACTCGATTGTCATCCCTAATCTTAGCCAGCACAAAAAAAAATAGTCATTTTTATTTTTTATCCATCCAACCAAACACAAAGGAAGGAAAGTGTATCATTTCTACTTTTTGTCCATGAAAGATAAAAAGTATATCCCTCCTACTTTCTGTCCTTCCAACTTTCCATTCTCCCTATCAAACGGAGCATAAGATAAATAGAGAGACAAAATAAAGGAGAATAATATATTTCTAGTTGAATAATAGCGACAGATAAAGAAGGTCCAGAAAGCTCCCAAATAATCAAATCACGATGCCCAAAATCCAATAAAGATAAATACGTGATCTACTACATCAAAAGCAGATCACCGGAGAAGAGAATCCGCTCCCTCCTAAAAAAGTCCTAAGACAAAATCACAATGAAAAATGCAACCCCACAGTGGGCTGGACAATGACCCAGCAGTAGGAGTTCAGTTTATTGGGTTGTTGGGCTTGTTTGCAACGACCCAATAGTAGGAGTTCGATTTTATTGGGTTGAATCTAGGATGGTCTAGTATTATTATTATATGGGCAGCCGGTATGGGCAGTGGGCAAAGTATGTTGGTGGGTATGATGTTTTGGTGCTACTGGGTACGGTTCGTCAATTGGTGCTTGCTATGTGCACTGGTTTGGCAGTCGGTGGACTGAGTTGTTTTTCAATGGAGGCTATCGATCAATTGGGTTGTCTGGGTTTACTGATGTTTCGGTGCTGTTAGGTATTGGATCGGCAGTCGGGGACCGAGTTAGTTTGGCAGGTGTGTCGATCTGTTGTTGCAGGCCATGTGTCGATGTTGAAGTGATGGTGGTTGTGTCGATGTCAAGCTATGGGTTTAAGGTGTGTCAATGTTGAAGGTGATGGTGGCTGTGTCGATGTTTGGCGGGGGGTTAGGGTTAGGGTTAGGGTTAGAGTTAGGCTCTGATACCAACTTGATATAAATGTAAATAAAAGAGATACCAAAATTAAGAGTAGAACCCCCTATATATATATTCAAATAATAATATAAAGCAACCTAAATATCATTGTAGTCTAGGCAAAAATATAAAGTCATAGTAAGGGTAAAAAAAGAGAAAAGAAACCCTAATAAACTAGATTATACTCCAACAGAATCCGGCCAATTAAAAAAATACATATGGGAGAAGAGAGTTGGGCATATGAACAAAGAAGCTATTCTGAGCTTGGCTTACAAGTACTCCAAGTTTTCCACATCCGATACTATAGAATTCAAAGAGACAACTCTGGATGATAGCATTTTTAAAGCTGAAGCAGATTTTGTTGGTTGGTTAGGAGCAGCATTCAGATTTCTCATGAAAGGACTCACACGTACTATCTTCTCAATGAAGAGAGAAACTTCAGTTCCTACATAAGGGTAAAAAAGGAAGGAAATAAAAGGACAGTGAAAGATAGCCCTGAAACCTTCGTCACGTTAGTCTCTAACGATGAAAAAATACCACAATAAACGTTGGGAACAAATAGAAAGGCTACATAGTTTTCACATTTGGGTGTGGAAAAGTTTTCAAACATTCAACTACTGGCAGTAGTAATTTTTTTGTCCACGTACTCCTTGTTAAATAATTAATCAAAAATGTGAAAACTATGTTCTTTGTCTTCCCATTAACTTAAAATGGTCTTTCCTTTTCCATCGACTTAAAACAGTATCACAGTAGGCAATATTGCTGAGATATGCTTGTCCCAATGTAGATAAAAAGCTTCAGAGGCGATGTAAAATAACCAGTACCTAAAAACACTATATAATAGAATAAAAAAGTTGTCAATTTGAAACATTTTTCCTTCCATTGCATTAATTAGAGAATTTTAAACCAATCTTAGCCCCGCTATTTTTCCAAAAAAAAATTAGCAAAGTTAATACTAAAAATAGGAGTCCAAAGAAATATCAAACTATCTAAACAATTCATTTACCTCATAATCATACAAAAACCAATTACATGACTCACCATCACGTCATAGTCCTGCCTAAACACAACTGTTTACTATCACAACAACATAATAATATTAACCATCAACAGTTATACAACATAGTTGCATATAGTAGCAAAATTTTAGTAATTGCAATTGCCAATGCCTCATTGGCAATAGCCAACATATTGCCCCCTCAACCACTTTACAACAAACCAATGTTATCAGAACTGAATCGGACATCAAACCAACAGAAGGACCGGGTTCATAGTTCACTGGTCTAACCGTTGGGTTAGCTGGTCGAACCGGTCGTATAATAAAAAAATAAAAAAAATTATAAAACAAAATAATTTAACTAAATATCCACAATCAAAATAAAAATTACAATGATAATATAAATAAAAATCACATCACATTATCTAAAGCATAATCTGTGATGGAGGAATTCGACTCTTGGACATCTGTGGTGACCGCTGTTGTTCGAGTACTGGATATGGAGAACCGGTGCTGGAGAAAACGAAGACAAAGAGTCAACTGGTACGGGTTTTAGAAATATTTCAATTCATCGATTTTGGTCAAAACCAGGCAATTTGATGGTTTTTTAGCGGTTCAATTCCTTATGCGATCTAACAAGAGAACCGGACCGGCTAAGGCCCCGAGTCACGGTTGAATCGGTCCCACCAACCGGTCCAGTCCAGTTCTGATAACATTACAACAAACAATACGGATCCAAATTTCAACCAAACTAACCCAAAACGCTGTAATTTTGCAATCAATCACAAAACATCCTTCACAAATATGAGATACATAGATTTGATGCAAGAAAATTTTCAAATTTGAAACTAAAGCACATTCATAGGAAACCCAACAATTTTTTTTTATCAGACTAGTGTTTTGAGAAACGCACCTAAGCGAGAATAAAGCGAAAAAGGCGAAAAAGCGAGCGCTTAAGGCATTAGAGACGAAGTTGTTTTATTTTTATTATGGACAGTTGGATTGAGCAATTGAAAAAAAAAAATGATAAGATGTTGATACACCAAATTATCCCTTTATCCCATAAATACAACCTCAAACCCTAATTTTACTCAAATTACTTCAATGCTCCTACTCCACAGACTCGATTGTTGGACACAGACACACAGAACCACTTCAACCATAGACTTGATCGCTAGAGCTGTACACAAAACACAGTCGATCGTTGGACACAGAACAAAGAGTCGATCGTTACTCCTACACAATCGACAGAATCGCTACTCCTACACGATACAGATCGTTGCTGATTGACAGAACACAGAACCACTGATCTCGCTGATCGTTGCTCTTTCTAGACAGAGACTCGATCACTAGAGGTTAGCCTCCTCTTTTTCTTATCTCTTCTACTTCTGGTTTTTCGTTTTTTTTTTCTGCTGCTACTCTTTTTTTTTCTGATTCTAATTCTGATTCTGCTCCTGTTTTTTTTTTTTTCTCTAATTGTGCTCTTTTTTTTCCCCTAATTGTGCTATTGCTTTGCTATCCTGCTACTTTCTGATTGTGCTGTTGTGTTGTTCTGTTTTGCTGTTTTGTTGTTGTGATGCTGATTGATGCCAACGATCTTTTTAGAAAGGAAATAAGAGAAAGAGTCATCACAACATTTGCCCGATGGATGTATGACACAGGAATTTCCTTTAATGTTGTGAACTATGAAAGTTTTGCAACAATGTTTGAAGCTATTGGACAATATGGTCCTGATTTAAAACCCCCTGCTTACCATGAGATTCGAGTCCCATTATTGAACAAAGAAGTAGGGCATATCAAGTTATCAAGTCATTGATGAAAGATCACCAAGAGGATTGGGCAAAATATTGACGTTCCATAATGGCCGATGGATGGATTGACAAGAAAGGAAAAACCTTGATTAATTTCTTAGTGAATTGTCCAAAAGGGACCATATTTTTTGAATCCGTTAATTCTTCTGCACACTCAAAGGATGAGCTAAAAATGTATGAATTGGTTGATAATTTTGTGGAGCGTATTGGTGAAACTAATGTGGTCGAAATTGTCACTGACAGTGCAGCAACAAATATGTTTGCAGGTATGAGCTTCTTGAAAAATAAAGATAACTACTTGTTATATTAAATTTTTTTATGCACACTAGTTGATAAAAAATCTTTATTTAATAGAAAAGTTTTTGAAGGCAAAATGACCCAACCTATATTGGACGTTATGTGTTGCCCATTGCTTGGACTTAATATTGGAAGATATCTTCAAGTTGTCAAACTTCAAGAGAACATTTGAGAGAGGAATAGCATTACACGGTTATATTTATGACCGTCCAACTCTGTTAAATATGCTGAAATGATTTACCAAGTCAAAGGAGTTGATTAAACCTGCAAAAACTAGGTTTGCTACGACTTTTCTTACTCTAACAAGGATCAACCAACAAAAAGGTAACTTGAGAAAAATATTCACTTCAGAGGAATGGATTACAAATAAATGGGCAAAAGAACAACAAGACAAAAGGACAACACAAATCATTTTAATGCCTTCATTTTGGAGTAATGTTGTCTACTCTCTTAAGCTTATCTCTTAAGCTTACAGGCCCTCTTGTTCGTGTGCTTCAGTTGGTTAATAGTGAGAAGAAGCCTCCCATAGAGTACATTTATGAAGCTATGGACCGAACTAAAGAAGCGATTGCTAATTCTTTAATGGCAATGAAGAGAAGTACAAACACATCTTTAAAATCTTTGACCAAAAGTGAGAAGTTCAATTGCATCGGTCTTTACATGCAGCTAGGTATTTTTGAACCGAGAGTTTTTCTATTACAATCTAGAGGTTGAGAAAGATCAAGAAGTCATGAATGACCTATAAAAATGTTTAGAAACCTCTTTAAGTTGCCCATGGTGGTTAGACAAAGAACAACGAGGGCACTAGGTAATCTATGTTATCCAACAAGCTTATTTCATTATCATTGCTTAAAGATGTTAGTTAATTAATTGTTATTCATTATTCACAGCAGATTAGTAGAGTGCATACTGGTCTGCAACTCCAAATTTGCAAAGTTTTGCAAAAAAAATTTTAAGTCTTACTTGTAGTATATCCGGTTGTGAGCGAAATTGGAGTGTGTTTGAGCATGTGAGTATCATCCTCAAACCTCTTTAATTATATTTTTTTTTATCTTATTATAAATTTTAATGTATCGTTAATAAATTATTACAGATACACAAAAAAAAAAAAAAAATAGACTAGCTCAATCTCGCCTCAATGATTTGGTGTTTGTTAAGTAAAATAGAGTTTTGAGATGCCAATATAATTCCTGTGACACAATTGATCCAATATCTTTTAAGGATATTGATGATAACAATAAGTGGTTAATTAGGAGAATGGATGCAAAACAGATGAAGATAAAAAGCTTGTGTTTGGTGATGATACTTTAACTTGGAGTAAAGTTGCTCAAGCTTCTAAAGTTCAGGAAAGTAGCCAACAGACTAGATCAACACCATCTACTAGGGTAACACAAGGTTTGCAAGATCAACCACTGGACCCATAGATGAGGACGACATAATTTCAGATAAGGCAGAGGAAGGAGGATACAAAGGGATATAAATCTAAGAATAATGAAAAAGATGATTTCTTTAATGATAATGATTGATTGCTAATCCTTGAGATGGTTTCTTTAGTTGCTTAAATTGTATATCTTATGTTTTTAAATATTGGATTTGAGATATTATTATTGTTTGTTTGAATTTAAATATTTAAGATATGACTGTTATTTAGATTTGAGATATCATTAGTGTTTGTTTTAATTTAAATGTTTATAATTTTACTTGCATTTAAATATTTAATATATATAAAATTAAAACTTGTTTAGAAGTTATTGAACTAAAATATTTATTATTTTTTTTTAACTGTTTTCTTCGCTTCGATAAAGCGTGTCACTTCACTTCTCGCCTAGGCGTTAGGAGTCTTGATCGCTTCAATTCACTTTACGCCTTAAATAACACTGGATCAAACAACAATTCATCATTAGTATTTTAACTAATATCCTCCCAATAAAAAAGGGTAACCAACTGATACAGTGGCCAACAGTGTTTAACACAAACAAACATTGGGCAAAGAGCATTGCGTGCACTACATTATGCACACAAAAGTTAGAGAAAAAAAAGAAACAAGAAAATTTCAAGGAACTTTTTTTCTAAAAACATAGCAGAATTTAAAGGCTAGTAATTTAGTACAGGCATGCTTAAAGAAAACAAGACTAAAACCAATTACGTAACTCACAGTCATGCCACAGTCATGGCTCAAAACAACCATTTGTCAACGACTGTGACATCATAATATTAATATTAAATCCACAATTGTCAATTGAACCCAATAAAAAATTTGATTCACTAACAATGAAATTATATATTCTAACTCCTTTAAACATGAAAATTCACATACATAAAAATATGCCCTTAAAGGTATTATGTAACAAATAAAAAAACAGTCAATTTGGATCATTTTTCAGAAAATACACTACAAAAGAAAAAAAAAATGTATGCACCGAACCTAACCTTGTTTAGTCCAATGCCGAAACAAAATCCCAAATTCAAATTGAAGTTTCAATTTTGCTACAATATAAAAAGAAAATTAAAACAAGCTCTAGATAAAAGGCTAGTAATTGGTAGCACTTTTCCATCGAAATTACTCTACCAAATTCAAACACAAACTCCAGATAAATAAGGAATCAATGTACAAATGAATATATAAAATTCTCCACATCTCTCAAATGAACACTGATGTCATTTCTTGATTCAATTGAACAAACAAACACAAGAAAATATCCAGACATATGAATTTACGGAAATATAAAGAACCCAAAAAAGTGATTTATCATATCTTCATTGGACAAAAACGTCAATAATATGATCCTTCTTGATTGCATACACTAATTGTGAAATAAGACAAAAGGCAGTAACATCCTAAATACAATAAAGCACATCGGCACCTAAAAGGTTCACCTTAAGCCTCCACAAGATTAGTATCCAACATAAATCATGCATAGAATTTGGAAGGCGTGACTTTAACTTGGAAGATTCAAGTAGATAGAAAATAAATACCACAAAAGTTACCGAAGAGCCTTCACTCAATTTAGACAAAATTTCTTAGTTGATGAGAACTTCGCTTAACTTTTGGCGCAAAACACAAACATAGAGATTAGAATCAAAATAATCACAATT
>CAUOFW020003038.1:0-40643 GCA_963454935.2 Ilex paraguariensis | reverse complement strand
AAAGTATATGATGGCCCATCTCTTTCTCTCTCTCGGTCCTAGCAACAAGAGATGGTCTCTTAGTTCAAAGAGTGCGTACTACTGTGTACACCTCTAAAACTCGCGTGCTCCATTGCTGTTCCTTGGGAATCCATATCTGCCTCTTTTTAAGAAAACCCATCTCTCTCTCTCTCTCTCTCTCTCCCCCTCTCTATGGGACACGATGCCTATAGAGTGAGGTATAGACCGACATTCTTTTCTGTTCCTACCGAATGCTTCTTAATTTGATCTGTGCCACTTCCTCCAATACCTTGAACTATGCCCAAAAACAAGCCAACACCATCAGTTCAAATAGAGATTGTTTCTATGTGTTTTAGACCAATTTGGAGTTTATAATGGGAACAATAGCTAATCGTGATTGTGTCTGGCGCCGGTGCCAATGCCTATGCCGGTTTTGTGGGGGAAGAGAGAGAGAGACTTAGAGTTATTTTACAGATTGAGATTGATCCAAAATCACATAGTTGTATTAAAAACGGGGATAGTAAATCATATATTGATAATATAAAATACGATAGATTTTAATAAATATATTTGACAATCTTAAATAAGTTCATTCAACAATCACTAATATCTTTTTCAAAATCATTTACATTACATCGTATCTTCAGACACGAATTATTTTAACGGTTCAATACCGTTTATATTTTTTAAGTTTGGGATGTACAGTTATTACTTACTTTCCAAAATATCTTCATAGTCTCTATCCTCCGTCCTCTTAGATTTAGTTGAAAGCTACTCAAACCTTTATCTGAAGAGCAATGTCATAAAAGTTCTTATTTAGACACTTAATGATATGATTTTAATATAATTATTAAATTAATTATGAGTTTTAATGTTAGATGAAATCAATAATGAAGTCTATAACTAATTTAATAATTATAAATCATTAGATTTCTAAATAAGGTATTCAAATAAAGTCCAAATAACATTTCCTGAAAATGCAATTTTCCTTCAATCCAGCTTTAAATGCCAATTTTTTGCACCAGAGAATAGAGAAAACATTGACTACAAATGTCTTCTAACCTTGTTGTTTTAATATTTGCATGTATGCAAAAGATTTGGAAAGAAAAAAATAAGACATCCATTCCAATGTTATTTTCTTGTTTGATCATGTTATCCAGAATATAAATTTAATCAGAATTGAATACTAATTACTGTTGTAAATCTATATCTATGTATATTGTTATATGCAACCTACTAATATAAAAAAAAAATGTATTTACTAAACAGAAATAAAACACTTACTTGAATGTAGAATAACAATTTATAAGAAAATAAGAAATCTAGAAAATTTTGAAATAAATTCGAGTTTGTGTATTCACAGTTTTCTTAAAACAAATATGCTCCTTTTTGGTGTTTAAGATTAATAAGCAACTCTCTCTTACGATAGAATAAATTTCGTTCTTGAAGATGTAACACTTCAATTTTTAAAATTCCAACAAACACAACTTTGTGTTTTATACTTAAACCGTACAAAAATAATAATACAGTAATCTACAGAGAGAGAAAAAAGATTGAATGTAGGATTTGGAAAGTTTAGAAATTTTTTTAACAATTGAATAGCAGATTAACCTGGTTTACCATTTTCTTTTAAAAAAAATAAAAATTGCCTGAAGTTGTGTTTCATCTTCTCTAATAAAACCTTAACCTTCGACGAATATTAATGAGTCTTAACCAGTTTAGTAACATCTTTGTAAGAATCTTTCTTATTCAATGTGAAATTTGTACACAAAATTTTTCTCTATTATGTTTTCATTAATTTTTACTTAGTAATTAATCACCTATCGTGCATAAAGTAAATTGCAAATCTCATTTAAATTCACAATATATGTGATTGTAATTTGAATGGAAACTAATTTGTTGGATTATGATTAGTCTAAGAACACAGTTCTTCCTTATCAAATTAAACTTAAGCCATTGAACCCCGGCAAAAGCAGCCACATCAACCCTCATGTCTTCCACAAACTTCACACACTGAACGATAAGATCACCATCAGAAGGTCGCTTTTACTGCACCCAAAAGATTACATGGTCATGATCATCACCATTGGAACCCAGATTTTGCCCCAACATAACACCTAACTTGGGACCAGGTAAACCGTTGATTGACGTGATCAAACCTATCATGTTCCCCATGCACGGTTCTGATCTGGTCCCTCATTCCCAACGCTATTAAATCAGAGCATCCCCCTTTTGATTTTGTGGTCCATCAACAGCAACACACGGTTACAGCCATGCACTTGTGCAGCACACAAGCCTCTATCTGGTTAAAGCAGGTAATCATGGCCATGCAGTCAAACAATCTTTTCACTTTGACGCCACTGTGACGTTTGACACTACAAGTTACGTAATCCGACGGCTATAATCCTATCAGATTATGGCGATCATGCAAAACCCTACAATCCCATCATTTCATTTATTTATTTCGCCACCCCTCTTTGTTTCTCCTAATGACACCTACGTCCCCCCTTTGTATTGTGGCCAAAGATTTGATCACCATTTTGATCACCAATAATGATCACAACTTTTAAATATGATATAATTATCTTTATGCATCATTTTATAAGTATGATCACAACTTTTAAATATTTGCTGAATTCAATCGGACTCATTAATCTAATAATTTATGTAGAAGTGATGCATAAAATTGTATAAAAAGATGGTGCGTACAATATTATTGTTTGGGCACACAATTTAAACTTTGGTTCAACTCAATTTAAATTGTCGACATATTGGAGTTGAGATATCATATTCCCAAGCTTGAGTTGGATAGTCCAAAAATAAAATTTGAATTGAACACAAGTTCAATCCTAATTAAACTTTAGGTATGTAACTTATAATTACATGATTTTGTTATGAGATAGAAGTTATCCCTAAAAATCGACTTGTAAGGGAATAATGTCCAAGAATTTATATACATATATATCTAATTTTATTTTTAATCGATGTAAAATCGTAATATTCTATCATACTTCTTTATTTGACGTTTATAGTAGCCCACTCTATTGGCATTGACTTAACGGTAATTTTTTTGCGACTCCACTCATTTATCAATATTCAATAAGATAGAACTATGTTTATCTTAATCCAACATATAGGTATACCAAGTTATCTTAATCAAGCATATATCTATACCAAGTCAACTTAATTCAACCTATAGGTCGTTTCTTCCGTAATTCAACCATAGAGAGCCATAACTCATATTATATTTGATTTCATACTTGATGTGGTGATTAATTCGAATACCAATTATTATAAACTCATGGGCATAACTTATCGTCAAATAACGACTTACAAGAAAATGGTACTCAATAATTTATATACATATATCTAAACATATTCTTAACCCATGTATAATCATAGTAGATTCACACGTTAACTTGACTTAATTTTAAGGACGGAGCGCTACCATTGGGCTAGGGTGGGCACATGTCCCTCTCAAATTTTTTTTCTTCATATTTAGACATATATTTTTTGAAATAAAATTTAAACATATTTAATTGTGACCACCCTAATATTATGTTATAGTGATACCGATTTGAATAGACATCCTAACTAAATAATTGTTAACTTTTCGAATAATATTATTAAGACATAATTTAAAGATCTAATGTATTGTGATATTAAATCTAATAGTGAGTTTTAATATTTAATTAACTATATTATCTATCCAATGATCCCAAATCATTGGGTCTCCCCACCACCAATTAAATCTCAAAATAGATGCAATTAATATTATTTTTAACTTTTGACACGTTTCAAATGTCTACGAATATTATTTGAACATATTGAGATTATTTTATAATTTTTTTAAATTATAAGGTTATTTTATTATTGTATAAAAATATATGTCGTTATTAATAAACTATAGAATTGTAAATATATATAAGATTGTTACTACGATTTTATATATAAAAGAAATATTATTGATAAAATTGATTTGTAACTTTTTTAAATAATAAAAACATACTGATGATAATTAGTCGCATTCTTGATAAGAAATTTGAATTATTTTTTTAATCTTCTTTGTTTATTAAACTTTTAAATATCAAATATAATTTCAATAAATATGAATTTATGAACTTTTACGATTAATTAAAAAAAAAATTAAAACATGCTAATGTGTCCATGCTAAATTTTCTTTTTGACTCCACTCTTGCTTAATTTCAATGTTCAACACCAATATTTAAATATGAGTTGCACTCATATTCAATGATATACTTTAATAAATTTATCTAACGGTTTCAAATAGATTCATTCAACAATCATTAATAACTTTCTCAAAACTATTTATATGCACTGTATTTTCAGACACGAATTATCCGTAATTGATTGACTTAAAATTTGATACAAATAGAGTTGGGTTATGAGTTTTATAACGTAAGTTAAATTCAAATGAGCAATGCTACATGAATTTAAAAAGTAGACTTAAAAATTAGACTTGATAATCTCAATCATTATTTTACTATAGGTTCTAATATTTATTGGAATTCACTACCTCTTCAATGATTAAAATTATTAAGTCTAATTTTTAAACCTATTTTTTAAATTCATGTTACATTACTCGATTCAAATACAATTCGAAGGGATCGGTCGTGACCACATCTACAAAAATTGCAAAGGACGGTCTAGATTTGTCATTCAAGAGGAGTATATCCCTCTTGCTATGCCAGGAGGAGCATGTAAATAAACATGATCTATGGCAGATTGTGGTCGCATCGAATTTGACAGGGATGCCTTTAATTCTCGAGAAGATTTGTTTTCCCCCATGAAGTCATTATAAAATCAATTAATAAACTATTAGTTTCTTTGGATGTATAAATTCTGAAACTGCGAGATCATCACTCTCCATTATTGTCTGTCTCTCCATACTTCACTGTCTTCAACCTTTTACTCCCTTTGAGAAATAGCACATAACCAAACACAAATGAATAACCACTTCCAAATGCTGCAAAACATTCCGTTACTGCATAAGCCAGACCTGTTTGATTCCGTTGAAACTTTACCTCTGCTGAATTATCCACTGACTCAGCTCTATTCTGAGCCTGTTTTCGGAACTTATGTCTCAATCCCCCCGGTTCCGAACCCTATTCCGGCAGACCCACCTTGCCAAAATCAAGTTTTAGCCGATGGTATTTCGGTTTTGGACGATAAACCAGGAAATCAACCTGTTCTTGAAGGACTTGCTGCCATTGTTGGTGAACATGTACTGTTTGGTGGTGGTGATGCTGAAAAAACTGCTTATAACTGCAAGAATGGTGGTACATCGGAGTGTGTTTCTGTTCCGCTGTGTGTTGGGTCTGAGAAATTGAAGAGAGAGAATGAAAACGGAAGTGTTGGTGGTGGAGGTGTTCCAGTGCAGAGGAGCTATAGAGGTGTGCGGAAGAGGCCGTGGGGGAGGTGGTCAGCGGAGATACGTGACCGTATAGGGCGGTGTCGCCACTGGCTAGGCACTTTTGACACCGCCGAGGAGGCGGCGCGTGCGTATGACTCTGCGGCGAGGAGGCTAAGGGGGTCCAAAGCTCGGACTAACTTCGAAATCCCTTCAGTGTTGCCTCTATCATCACCGATGATGACATCTTCTTCATGGGAAGTGAAGAAGATTGGGAGAAGCAAGAACAAGCCGCTGAATAAGGGAAAGTGTGCAGTGGTAACCTCTGTCTCTCACCTCTTCAGTTCTTCTTTCAGTACATATCCTATCAGTGATGCCAAGGAGAGTGTTAATCTGGAGCTTGGCTTGAAGCTTGGCGGAACTTTGATCAAGGACAGAACCAGAGCATCAATGGCGGTTTCCTCTACTATATAATCACCAATTAATATAATATATATATATATGTTGGGTTTACCTTTTACTTTCTTTTGAGCTTTTGGGTCCTAACTCTCTCTGTAAGTCTTGTTCTATACCAACAAGGGTTGTGTAATTAGGTCGCTGCATTATATGCATATAGCATGCATGCAATTCCAAGTAGGGTTTTTGGTGTTTAGACTCCAGTCAGTTCTAGTAAAGCTCACTTATGTTTTGTTGAATCTCTCTTTCTCTCTCCATTGTTGTTTGGCTAATGAGCTTTGATGAAGGGCACGTAATACATACACTATCATGCTCTTTCATGGACCTGTGGAAGTTGAATATGTTTTTAGAAAGAAACAAATTTTTTTGAGAGATGTGTTTCCACGGCCATCAATTTGCTCCCTCGTTGGCATTTCATGCAAGTGGTATCCTGGATTAACACAATGTTGTGGTTCAAAATAGATGCCATATAAGTACAAGACTAACAGAGAAACAGTGAGAAAGTACTGTACTTTGGATGACCTTTAGTGGTCTGAAAAGTTGCCCATTAAAGGTGGGTAAGAGAAGAGAGAGAGAGAGAGAGAGAGAGAGAGAGTCCTTGCATACAAGGCTACTGACTAATTCGTACAGAATATTGATTCTGCAGCGTATCTGTATCGTCTTCGAATTGATGCATAAATACTTCATTAGGATTGAGTAATGACGCCATTTGTTTAAGAAGATTTGCTACCTCATCTTGCAGTTGTGAAAGCAAGCAAATCATTTCGCTCTTATTACACAGCCACATGCGTCACTACCTGTCTAACATTACTTGTAATTGTAGTTGTACTTTGACAATATGATACGAAACGCTTTGATGCCATTATGTAATCAAAGACATTTGTATTGATTCTCTCTCCGATGGTCCATGTATATGTAGCCGGAATATTGGGATGATCCGATGGACCTCCGGTGACAGATGTTGGCTAGCTACATGCTAAAGAACTGGTCAGAATTGGAAATATAAAGCCTGTTTAATTTGCGTTTCAAAAAATAATTTTTGAAAATAATTTTTGAGAAAAGTTTTAAGAAACTAATTTTAATATCTTTTGAGATAAAAAAGTTGTTTGGTTAGATGATTTCAAAAATAATTTTATAATACAGAAAAAAATAAAATCTGTTATATATATATACCATGTCTTTCTTTCTTTATATCTCAGGATGATGTTACAGTAAAATTTGCTAGGATAAATTTTAAAAATTATCTAAATTCTTCTGATAAATCAAAAATTTCATCAAGTTATAACACACCTATAACCCTTTATACCTTTAAGAAAATCTATTTCTTCGGTCCAATATAGAAGAAGAGATATGGAACCCATAATTGAAAGAATTAAAATTCCCAAAAATAATATTCCATATGATATCTATCGACCTGTTAATACATCTTCTCAAGAAAAAGACTTTGATAAAGATTTTGATTTGATCCCATCCGAAATTGGATTTCAATTATAGTCTTTATGGAGTTATAGTCAAGAGAATTCCAAATGATAAAGAAAATCTGTAATAAAAATTTTTATCTTCCTCAATATGAAGAATTTAAAAATTGGTATTTTAAAACTATGAGTTCAGAATAACTCCAAAATTATAAAGAAATGTTTCTCTTTTATATAAAAAGGGAAAGAAGGATAATTCATTTTTTTAATTGATTTTTAACTTATTATGTTCCTCTTACTATTAAACATTTAAATGTTATAGAAATTTTCCAACATAAATGGGAAACACTTGATGGAAAAACTATGAATAGTTTTTATCCTCCAACAACTGAACTGATAAAATTACATTTGAATAACTTTGAAGAAATTTTTATAAATGTTTGTCATACAAGTAACACTGTTTCTATTAAACAAAATAATTATACCAATGTTTGTCTCCAAGTTATAGGTCAACATATCAGAACAATCTGAAGAACAAAAGGTGAAGAACAATCTGAAACTGAAATTCAACAATTTGAAGATTCTTTACACCAAATACAGTCCGAAGAAATAAAATAAAATTGAACTATCTAAACCAAAAACTAATCATTATTAGCAGGAGCCTCCTTTAAGAGCTTATTATCAAAGATCTACTTCTCAAGATATTTTATATAAAGAAAGATTTTTAATTGATCAAAGTGGATATGATGCCTCTTCAATTTATGAATGAAATATTGATGATATGTCTGAATATTTAATTCACCAAATTTTACATAAAATTTTAATGTATGTTTTAATATGTAAAGTTAATCGGAATATTGATCATGCTACTGCTAAATTTATAATCACCGATTTCACAGGCCAACTAAGAGGAAGGTGAGATAACTATTTAACTCCAGTTCAACAAAATGAAATTTTAAATGCAGTCAAGGTTGCAATAGCAAAAAATAAAACCATAATTACTCAAGAAGATGTTGTCTATACCTTAGTACAAACTATATTAAATATTTTGTTGAATATAGTTTTCAAAACATTGATAAAAGTAAAGAATTTTTATTGAATTTAAGATGTTCTACCTTAACACATTTCAGGTGGTATAAAGATCTGTATTTGGCTAAAGTTTTGCTAAAATCAGATGCTAATAATGAATTTTGGAAAGAAAAATTTATTTCAGGCTTGCCCAACATATTTGCTAAAAAAATAAGAATTCGTTTAAAGCAAAAACATGGAAGATTTAAAATCCCTTATGAACATTATACCTATGGAGAAGTAGTTTCTGAATATATTTCGGAAGGTTTAGCTCTCTATAATGATTTAAATTTTAAAGTTCAACTTAAGAGACAAAGATTAACTAACAGAAAAAAACTTAAAGAATTTTGTGATCAACTTGCTTAGAATATTGATATCCCAAAAGATAAGGCTTCTAAAAAACCTTACACTAAGCCTTATAAAAAAGGTAGCAAATTCTATAAAAAGAGCAATGCTAAGGAACAATAAAAAACTAACAAACTCACTAAAAGGGTTAAAGAAAAGGACAAGAAACATTTTCTTAAATGTTTTAAGTGCGAAAAGGAATGTCATATTACTTTCAAATGTTCAACTAAACAACAGATAAATAAATTAATTAATGAGGAAGTCCTTAATAGAAATTAAAAGGACATGAGTGATGACCCACTTCATATAAAAAAAGTTTTGTCTACTACAGTTCAAGACTTAAAACAAGAAATTTATAATGTCAAAGAAGACATAAAAGTCTTAAAGTCTAAACTATTAGCCTTAGAAAAAATATCATCTAGAGAAAGTGACATACAAGATGTTATAGCATCACCATCTAAAATCTAATGATAAAACATCACCAAATGAATACATAAATATATTATAAAAATAACTTATTAAAAATAGTATGTTAAAATTATCCTAGTTATAAATTCTGAATTTACTATTGAAACTATTGCTCTAATTGACAGTAGAGCAGATATGAACTGCATAAAGGTAGAATTAATTCCAACTAAATATTTTGAAAAAACTACTCAATTAATAAGTATTGCTGATGGGTTAAAATTAAATATAAATTTTAATCTCTCTAATATTTTTGTATGTAATCAAAGAATTTACATTCCTACTACTTTTATGCTTATTAATAATTTAAATCAATTGGTGATTTCAGGAATACCATTTTTATCTTTAATCAAACCTATAGAAAGAATCGATTCTAAAGGTATTTTAACTATCATAAATGGTCAATAGATATTATTTGAGTTTATAACTCCACCTTAAATAAAATTGAAAAATCAAATAAAAAAAATATAATTTATAAAGAAAATCAATTAAAATTTTCATCCTCTTCTAATATATTAAAAAGTGATGTTCATTTTGCAGGAAAAATCCAAGAAATTACAAAAATGAGTCATAGCTCAGATTCATTCTCTTTGGATCTTATTGCCACATCACCTGAACTTCTTGACTGTTTTGGTGATTATGCAGGAGAAGATGTTTTTAGCTTTTCTTCCACCTGGAATACTAATAATTGCAAGGTTTCACTTTGGTGTCTCTATTGCAATGTTATGAAAAATCAATTAATTGATCATATACCTATCTTTTTGTTAAGAATTGCAAGACGTCAAAAAGAATCTTTAAAAATAGGATTAAAGTTTCATCTTATTCTTGAAATTAATGACTGACACTATAAACAATGTTTGGAGACTATAGTCCCAGAAGAATTTGCCAATAAATGATAAATAAACTTGGTGGTATAACTGTTACAACCTCAGTTCTTGCATATAAAAATGCATATTATTCTGATGAATATAAAAATATTTTTTATGTATATAGAAATACATATTATTTTAATCCATATAATGATGCTCATTATTTTAATGCATATAAAAATATTTATTATCCTCCACTCTCTATAAAGACATCATCACATAAAGGTGTTATGGATGACAATCCGTCAAACTAACTTAAAGTTGTTTCATCTTTGTCAAATAAAGTTGACAATAAAGACAAGTTGTCAGGAGATAAATCTCTCTCTATTATTCAAAGATCTTTGACTTTGTCTTCATATATGAAGTTTAATTTTTCATTTTTCTTTAAAATTATTGAAAGGATATATCCTTATGATATTAATGATCTCAGACAAATCAGGGATATTAATGATCCCAAAAAATATTTAGTCCAATTTTTAAAAAATTACCCGCTTGAGTTTAAAAGTAAAATCATAGCAGAATGTCTTAAAGACATTAATAAAGAAGAAGATACATTTTCAAATGATAAAGTTTCATCTTCTATATCAATGGTTCTCTCTATCAGTATAAATACTAGAACTAATTTCAATCCTGTTGAAGTTCTTAAAGAATTAATTAAAAAAGACAAATCCCATTTAAATCCTGAGTACCTTAAAACAACAGTTATGGAGGAATTTGGTTTTCAAATTATGTCTACTTTTGGCATGAACAAAACAGAAAAGATGCATCTCAATAACCCTCCTGCAGTTGTCATAAAAGGCAAATGTAAAGATAAAGTTAAGAAATACAATAGAAAATCTCTCATTCCTATTTATTCTAATGCCGACTTTATAGATTTTCAGTGATATACCTCTCTTAAAGGTGACATTACTATTAATGAATCTTTGCTTAATAAAGATTTGATAAATGAAGATAAAGAGATAAATCTCCATGATGATAGAGATAATGTACTGTCTACTTTATTTTACAGAAAATGATCAAATAAAGTTGATTTTTCGGATAAAACCGACCCAGAAGAAGTGATGTACGCCCTTACGTCACTACAAAGAAGTGACTGACGCACGCTCTGACGTCACTACAATGACTGTGAATAGTGTACAATATTTATGATGTAAACAATGACGTCATTGTAAATTATTAAAGTTAGGAACAGTATAAAGTTATGAATATTATTTTTTATTTTAAAATTCGAATTTCATGTCCGGCTCTATATAAAGAGATGAAGGCCCGACTTCTGGAGCACCTCATCTAGACCTCATCTCTACCAACCTCTATACCTTTACCTATTTCTTTCTTTCTTCCCTCTTACATTCTCGGTGAATCCTCTTCTCTTGTATAAATCTTTCACCTTCCACAACACTACTGTAAGTGTACCTTGTACATAAAATTTTGTATATTAATAAAAATTTCATCTTCCATTTTGTAGAGAACACGATCCTCCCAACAATGGGGAGGATCGTGGAGTCTACAAAATGGAAGAGGATCATGAACTATCTAAATTTTGATCAAGAGCTACTCAAAATTTGGTCAATAATTATTCAAATTATTTTTTTTCTATATTTAGATATCATGTGACCAATTTATCCTAAAAAACTGTTAGTAATTTAAATGTTGACTACTTAAAAGACCACATAAAAATATATTAAAATACTTAAAAAAATAAAATAATACAATTAATATATTGAGAACTAAAATGAAACAATCTCTATAATTCAGAAAATCCAGTGCAATTAACCCCTCTTCAATTTACATAATCGAAAGAGTAGAAAGTGAGAGAACCAAAGATGATAATAAAGAAAAATCATATACCATTTTTAGTTATGCATTGGTTCTTCACGAATGGACCAATCGGTCGATTCTGAGTTTGTTTGGGGTAGATTAGGAGTTCTCTATTCTTGTTCTTCTTTAGAAAGGCGTTGCATGCCGATCTTTTCGAGCATGGACTCGACATCGACTTTGTTCTTGAATGTTACCCGGCGTCAACGATGGTCTCCTTTTGTATGGCCAGCAATTGAAGAATAAAAAAGGAAATTTGAGAAGTAAGAGAGCGGTAGAGAGACAGGAAGGGAGAAAGAGGAGTGATTGATGGAAATTTTTTTTCTTAATTTAAATTTTAAATTTTATGAAAAAAATCTTACTCACAAACCTCTATTCAACGTAAATTAAGAGATAATAATTTTTCAGTAGGAAACTAATCTAACACTGTTTTCAAAGAAGGGTATTTGAAATTTTTAAAACATAGTGAATTTAATTACTAATTAGTAAAATTAAAATAAGATTTGTCTCTAATATTTTTTTTAACAAGCTAAATTCATTAAAAGTCTTTTTAAGAAGAACCCAGTTCCAATTTTCACTTTCCTTTATGCTTTGGTAAGCCATTAATGGTTTTGAACTCGTGCCCTGTTGTTCCCGTGACTGCAACATTTGGTAGGAGGGTCAGATATAGAGTTAAATTGCACTTGTGCAAACCTCAAACCTCTACCGAGGTTGATCTATCAGCAGAAATGTTTCTACAACCACCACCTTCTGTGGTTAAAAAAATTAAATAAACAGAACAGGCGAATGCAGTTAAAAACTGAGCTTTTAAAAGTACTCGTAACATATGATTACATATCTAAAAGCTACAACTGTTGATAAGTTTTAAGGAAACAGAAGGAATGAGGGTTGTCCCCAAAAAGAATTTCGGACAGTGCAGAAACATGTGACTAAAAGAATCTGGCAGCTTCTATGGGCTATGATCTCCACACTCCCTGCAGTACACCTTCATAAGGGAAAAAACTCGGATCCTCACTCCCCCCAGCATCTTTATGAGTATAATGCATACTGCCACATTCGGTTCCCGAAGTGGCGAAGGTGGTTGGTTCAGTAATTACAATAATAATAATCGCCCTACATCAAAGGTTAGAACTTATTGCTATGGATGTGGATGCAGATGCTGCTCTGTAAATCCATCCAACATTGTTTGGAGAAACGATCACGATCATCAGCATATGCCAGGTCATTCTAGCTCACTCCATATGAATCCTCTTCGAAAGGAACATTTAGATCAGGTAGCGCACATTTAGCCACTGGATCTGTGACTTCCTTATGCACTTGAGAAAGACCGGTTGGTAAAGCATCAAGAACATTGCCTGTGACAATTGGTGGCAAGATGGGAGGAGCTGGGTCACAATCTGCTGTCTTTTGCTGAAATTGATGAGAAATTGTTTCCTCGCAGGCAACTGTTAGAACGCTTTCAGCTGCTGGCTGTGATTGCAAATCAAGCTGCAACAGAAAATAAGACAGTTGAATATCACCAAGTTTCTACAACAGTTATTTACTTGGGATAGAAATATTTGCATCTTAATCCAAATGCTTGATTACACATCTTCATTAGATTTAAATGAAACCAACAGTGTTGCAAATGGCATAAGAAGGGCACTCTATCTTCTAGGTTGTTTTTGCCATGTCAGACACAAATCAGAGTATCGCATCATCTCTCCATATTTTTCTTTTTAGGTTCTTTGCAAGTGTTTTGTCCTTGAACACGAAGGTTCAATTGGGAGTAAAAGGGAGTAAAAGTAATGACAGTGAAATTATTCTCTGGATTGAGTATGACAAATTTTTGTACTACTTTCATCCCCCATACGTTTTAAAGGTGGCTGAAACATGTAAAAGAACATGGATGAAGCACAACAAGTAATCCCTAAAGTAGACCTTAAAATGGACATATAGACACTTGTGATGAGGAAGACGACCACAAAACTACATCTAAAAGTTTATATCAGATCAGTATTCTTAAGATTTTTTTTTCATTCTTACAAATAAAGGATTACCTCTCTGAGCCCTCAAGAAAGTCCAAATGAAGAATTTTTTTGCCTTTGCACTAAAGATGAGAGAGTGCATGTCTATTGCAGGAATACCAACGCAACCAAATGGAAGGACCTTTTTATGGTCAGCCACATTGGCAAAACGTTCCATGCCTATGGCCCTCTTACACATGAAATCATGTTCATATTCCCTTGTGCAACGCCACACAAAATGACTTAGTCAGAAAATATGACTGCTTCACCAGACTTTGCAGTAGTAAGACTGATATCCAACATACATCTCCAAGGATCCTTCTTTCTACAGTCTGCTGGTATACACACTAAACATCATTTTTCCAAATTGGTATCTTGGACAAGTCACATAGACGAACGTTCCACTCCAGAATTTGTTGGCAGCTAGGTGTAATATTATAATTGAAGATAATAATGCCAAATTCCATATTCTGCTGGTTCAGTCTAGCCAATCTGAATTACAAATAATCCAAATGCGAATAATCTAAGATGCAGACCCTCAATTCAAGTGCATGCGATGTCTGCATCCAGTATAACAAACATCTATTGCTTTTTTCCAAACTTAACAAACATTTAAGAAAAAATACACTTAATTGTAATCATTAACTTACAAAATTGTCATGATCAAGATCAAGTAAAGTGAAATGTATAACTAATACGTGAACTCAATAAGGCAACCAAAAAATAGAACAGAATGAAATAAATAAAAGAGCATGGCAATAATTTCACCTTCATTCTCTTCAAGCTCTCATTTGTGGCTCTCTGCTTTTCCAAAGTGATGTGAAAGTTTGCTATTTCCTGATTGACAAGGTGATTTCAAAATGAAACTCAGGTATTGCAAATTAGAAAATTTTAGATTTCTTAGCAAAGCAAAATTGGGAGAAAAAATAAAATACCCTCTTCAAGTGCCTTTTTTCCTTTAATAGCAAGATCTCCTCCTCTTTAAGTTCAGCTAGGGTCTGCAGACAGCCATAAGAACTAAATCAAAAAGGATCACATCATTCAAACCAATATTAACATTTATAATCACCCAAAAAAACGTTAGAAAATAAATAAACAAAAATTAAGCCTAATCCGCGACCACGAATTTTTGGTAATTATATGATATGTTTTCATTTCTGACCAGAATCAGATATATTAAAAAGGTCATTTGTATGTACAGTGGCATATGACAGTAGAAGCTGCTAGTTAAAAGGTATAGGCAGCAAGTTGAAGCCACTAAAAATGTGTTACAGCTAGAAAACACCCAAGGGGCAATGCTAATGGTGCTCCATTGGGTCTTACCACCTGATTTGTTTTGATCTGGGGTTTACCACTAGATGGATTTATATTGCTAATAAAGTACCATGAAAAACCCATGATCAAATGATCATTTCGTGCATATTCTATCTTCTTGATTGGGCTGAAGAAACTTAGCAACTAACATCCATTAAAGCCCAGAACTTGTTTAGGATGTGCAATCATTGGATAAAATTCAGATGGATCATCCCCAAAATAAGTCAAGTATGAAGTGCCAGTGGCCATCATTCGTTTAACAAGACCATGAAACTAAGAATCACCTTCTTCTTTCTTGACCTCTTGGTTGTTGCTGTTTCACTTGTTCCAGTAACCTGCAGATACCAAGCATTAGAAATAAATCAGTTAATCAATGCAATCTTTGTTAGATGTAACTTTGTAAGCAAATTCAGTAGGTCAATAACAGATCACAAAAGTTAAATATAAGTAGTTAGGGAGGCCCACATCTATGACCAGCCTATCTGATTTGCCTTTTCACTAATGAAATGATGTTGCAGTCGGGATTGAACCAAAAATACTGCAGTACTGTATTGTACTAATTAAGTGAAGAATTCAAAAATTATTTCATCACCCTTCTGACGATTAAAATGAAAAATAGGTCAATTATACTCCACAGACTTCTGCCAATTAACTAATACATTGGTCCTTTTGGCATTGCACAACTAGGTTTTTGTTCCGTTACAACCTTACAGGAAAGCCTATCAAAAATTGAGAAGCATTTGGGAAGTCTCATACGAGAGAGAACCAGTACCGAATAAATGGGTCCGATGACACACTGTATTGTTTCATACCTCGTTTACTGCATATAGGTCAAATGCCCACACATTTAAAGGTATGATGGTAAACCAAAAATAGGCATATCCAATGTACCGTTATACCTTTTGAGCCAAAAATGGGAATACGCGTGAAATTTCTACAATTCATACCCCAATTATATATAGGATTTGTCAATCAGTCCCACTAACTCAAAAGGGGAAAAAATCCTAAGTCATCCGGTTGAGATATGGTGTAACCGAACCATTAGTTGTTATGGCGGATTTGGTAACAATGTTAGTTTACACCGATGAGTTGGTGATGAAATAGAACCCCAGCACCACAAGCTTCTGATATAGAACTATACCTAAACCAGTCAAAGTGATTATATTAGCATTTGTCTGGCACCAGCTTCTTATTAACACATCTTCACAAACGGCAGGCTAAGAAACATTAATTTCAACACCAATGGCTGAATAATGTAGGAACCTGTCAGGCATACCTAAAACAAAACAAAGCAATTTTCCCACTTTTTGTTTTGTTTTTGCAACTAATTTCTCCCACTTTTTGACTGTGCCTGAGAATACAATACAATAGAACCTGCTAATTTTAAACGCAAAGAAAGGTTCAGAACAAGCTGTCATGCGAATCCCAAAACCCATATGATTGTTTGTCTCAAGCAGTCTAGGACCCCTCAACCTTATTCACATGAGAAATTAACTAGATACAGTTGTGCGGTGCCTTGGAATGTTCGCACATCTTTGTGTACAAATGGCATGCGATGCAGAGGTATAACGACAAGCAGATACGGTCCGAAAACGAAGGTGCTGGTACAGACCAAAACACGTCGACCACACCCTAACATTTCTCTTTCCAAACATAAAAGTGAACAACCACTAACAATACTCCACCAAACTAAAGCCAGACGCATTTGCCACGAACACACGTTACAGATTAAACCGGTGCCCAACAACTTCTCTGACCAAAAAGCCCCTTAACTACAAAATTAGTAAATTTGATTTTTTTTAAATTCATAACATACATCTGTCAAATAAATAAATTCACCGTAATCCTTTAAAACCGATACAAACCCAACACAAAGCTAAGTAATAGGGATAAGAACAAAGATAAACTGTTAATTTAGCCATCGTCAATTTGAATTTTGATTAAGGTCGGAATAAGTTTAAGATGACGTAATTTTGACCGAATTATAAAAATTAATTGAATAAGATATTCCAATTACAGTAAGTAGGTTTGACTCTAAGCACCGTCTTTTTAGCCATTTACCAAATCCAATGGGCTATGGAAGTTCCCCCTCCCTCCCTCCCACAGAGAATTTAGGTAGTTTTTGGGTCACCTCAAGGATGACTGACAGTATTTTATTGAGAAAATTGTCACGGGTGTGAAGGTTGTTTAGGTCTTTTCGAGCTAAAGGCATGACAATAATGGGTTTCGGCTGGTGAGCTGAAAAGTGGTGAGAAGAAAACGTGATGAGTCATTCAATCCTCTGACCAAATGCGTTGAAGGAAAGTCACTAGTTTCTATTTCAAATTATTTTTAATTAAAATCAATAAATAAATATGTAAATGGAAAGTCCAAGTGATAGAGACGAAAAAGTATTGACAGGGTAGTTTGGTCAAAAAAAGGCGAAAACGGATCAACGAACGACGGTCAGATCATCAGCGGTGAGATCTGTCGGACTTGATGAAATGACAGAAGTAGTCTCGGTAGTTTGCGAGTATTATCCCATGGCAGGAGGGTATTTCTGTCAATTTAGAAACTAACTAAACGGTGACAGGTTGATGAAGACATTTTACTTTTCTACAAGTGTCATCTGACTTGCACTGAACGCATCGCAGCAAATATCGTACACGTCGAGGGGTATTTTAGTCAGAACAGAAAAGGCTTCAAATGACACGAGACTTGAATGAATCAGTCGTCGGCGAACGAGGAGACAAACCACCGCCATCCAGCTGAGTATTTTACCG
Source organism: Ilex paraguariensis (assembly GCA_963454935.2). Classification (NCBI taxonomy): domain Eukaryota; kingdom Viridiplantae; phylum Streptophyta; class Magnoliopsida; order Aquifoliales; family Aquifoliaceae; genus Ilex; species Ilex paraguariensis. Next base: position 22,757 of record CAUOFW020003038.1, on the reverse strand, counting down.
CCGGAAACCGGAAAAGTGATTCCGCCGACTTTAGAACTGAAAGAAAATCGCCACGGAAGAAGAGAAGAGAGAAAGTCGGCATAAACAAACCTTAGATCTTGTTGTGTGTGAGCGTTTGTGAAGAGGACGGCTGGACTCTTCGAAACCGCCATCGACGGTGCCTCCACTTCCACTTCCACCACCAGCACCGCCGCTGAGAGATTCGGCGCCACTCCATGAAAGCGGAGTGGTGGGGCTGGCCCTAGTGGTGGTACTAGTCATAGCCTTAACCGTCATCGTCTTGGAACGTGGCTGGCGTACGCTCCAGTCAACGGGCAAAGCAGGCTTCGGAGGTGGCGGTGGCTGGTTCAGCCGCACCAGCAGCTCCACCACCATGGAGTCGTCCGTCATCGCAGCTCTCACCCACTCTTCGTCGCCCGTCATCACTTATCGTCAGTTTCGAGTTTGGAGAGAGAAAAGCGTGTGAAAGATGATATATATGGAAAGAAAAAGTGAAGAGGAGAGAGAGAGAGGGGTCGTGGTGGCCAAGAAAATCTGAAGACAGCAATAAATAATGCCTGAGAGGGTGTGGGTGTGGGTGTGGCTTGACACTGGGGAGTCCTGTGGATTGATGGTTTCTCTCTATTTCAATTTGGTCTATTGTATTTGGGGTGTGTGGACCCACCATTAGAGACGTGGCACTGATCGTCTGCTTCTTTATCCTTTTGTTTTGTTTCCTGGTTGTGTGCCTTGGTTATGAGAGTTAACGAGGGAAGTGCAGTTTACTCGCTTATGAAATGCGAGTGGATGGGAAGTGTGAATTGAGTGATGTTGCCTGTTTGGGTTGTGGGGACCTTGGGCTGGTTTTATGCGTAAATGATGCAACATCTCACACTCTATCGGGGTTGAGGGAGGGTGGAAAGGAAGAGGAGGAGGACATTCAAAAGAACCACCAAAATCGATATATTGTCTGTTTTTTTTTTAAAAATTATATTTATATATAAATTATGCATAATAATTCATAAAATAAAAAATTTAAAATTTATTTATACCGGCCCAATGAGCTATCCATGACCATCCACGTTGAGCTTTTGGGCCGTGATCTTTCGCTGACCCCATTTGGGTCTAACGAGATTCAAAGAGGCCATTTTTAACTCACCTTGTAATTGTAAAGCACTAATAATATGGTCGTTGTACAATTTGAAATAAAGTGTTAAAAATATTAATTACTTGGTACAAATTTATTTTGAGATCAGCCTAAAGTTAATGAAAAAGTAATAAGATTCACTTTGTTCCCTTTAATTGTAATTAGTGTTCAGTTGAATCTTTTGAGTTTGGGCTAGACTATATATCATAGGTACATACCTTCTTTTTGGGCCAATCATAAACTGACATGATAAAGTTTCATTGTTTTACTGTTTTGTTTTGTGTTATTATTTTCAAGATTAATTAATAACCACAATAAATCAAAATAAAATTTTCAGCATCCAAATTTTTTTAATATGATACCGAAAAAATTAATTTTTTATATACCTATCCTTTTTTTTTTATTCAATGGTTAGGAATATCCGGTCTAACTATATTCACCTCGACTAATTTCCTCTCTAATTCGATTAAAAACAAATCATTTATGTCGGAACTAAGATTTTCATGAAAAATAAATTTTTCATAATTTAACCTGAAAAAATGTCAAGTTTTTAACTCAACATTTGAGTTTATAACTCGTCTTTACTCTATTATCAATTGAACTATCTTTAAAAGTCTAAGAGCAAAGTCAACCATAGATTTGGTACTAAACCATTTTCTTTCTTTCCATTTTCTTCTAATTTCTTGGTCATTTTTGGTACGTAAGTGGTTTGGATAGAACTTAGCCAGTTTAGATGGGACCACTGCCCACCTGAAGCTGAATCCCACAATGTTTGGCTTGCTTTCATGATTGGAGCGTGGTGCATACACCCTATACATGCATTTGCATGCATGGCTATGCTGTCTGTCCAAGAGCTCTCACATCAAACTAAATACACCCTATGCATGCATGAACATGACATTCCTCTCCATCTGTTCTACTTCTCTTTTGGCCTTCCGCTTGTTCTCTGTGTGTAGCACCCGTTGACGTTTAAGTCACAAGAACAATCATCTTCTACAGTTGGCATTAAAGTCGAGCCACAATGCATGACAACACCAAGTGTACAAGTAAGAGCATTTTTTTTGTTCGGTACAGTGGAAAAATTAAAAGAAAACTACTTAAATCCTCTAAAATAAGAGTTACAAGTAGAGTCATTTCTAAGACAGTCCCCCAAGAGGTTAGGAGGAAAAAAGCGGATCACCATCTGATCCTGGTTCTGGACACTCATACTAGCAAGCTTATCAGCACAAAAGTTCGCTTCTCTAAGGGTATGAATGATGGGAAGGGTATGAATGATGGGAGTATTGAGCAGCGAAAGGAGGTTCTTGCATCTTGTTATGAGAACTCTTTCTGGATGGACAAACTCAGAAGTTGTAGTAATGAGTCTATGTGCATCCAGAGAGTCAGTCTCCAAGAGGATATTCTTCAGATTCTTCTCTTTGATGAGCTGGAGGCCTCTGAAAATGGCCCATAATTCAGAGTGTAAGCTGGAGCAGTTGCTCAGCCTTCCATAGAAACCAATCTGCCAGTTCTCCTGATCATCTCTAACCGGTCCTCCAACTGCAGTTGGTCCCGAATTTCCTCTAGAGCTTCCATCAACATTCATCTTAAGCCACCCTGCAGGAGGAAACGACCATCCTACAAGATCAGGGGAATAACGGTCCGTCCTAATTAAGATATCTTGGAAGGATGTCTTAATTTCCAGGGCTAAATGCCATGCATTTTTTGCAATGACATTAGGGAGGGTCTGGGTCTTCTCAATACATTCTTTATTCCTATCTTTCTAGGTGTTCCAAATGAGTGATGTGAAGACAACAGGCCACTTCACCCCTCTCCAAGTCGAATTCTTTTTAATAGTATGGTTTTCAAGAAGCCATTCTTGCAAATTAAGGTTATAAAAATCAGAGGTAGGGAGGCTTCCTAGTAAGGCTTTCCAAATTGCTTTATCTTTGGAACAATCTCTCAGAATGTGAATAGTGGATTCAATATTACTATTGCATCTCTCACAAGTCACCTCTTCAGTCATGTTTCTTATCGCTCTAAACAAGTTGGACATAATTCTATCACTTTGAATCAACCACGGGAAAAATTTAAGCTTCTGGGGAATTTTCATAGTCCAAATCCAATCCCATTTCAGAGCAGGTCTGCTATCTTCAAAGGTATTGGTTATCCAATTATATGCAGAGTTAACAGAGAATTTTCCATTATTAGAAAGTCCCCAAACAAGAGTATCTTCAAACTCACCCACATCAGGAATATTTTTTTTTTTGCCGGTTGAAAAAGGGGTGGGGGCAAAGAAGAGTGCCCAGCAACCACCCCGATAGGCCCTCACCGGTGGGATCATGAGGCCCCTGACCGCGCCTGGAACACCTCTCGGGACCAGACCTAGCTAGGCTAGCATAGCGGCTAACCACCAAGCTCCAATGGGAACTCCAAGACTCAAACTCCCAACCTCAAGGCGAGGAGTAAGGCCGGTACCCCACTAGACTACCCTACTTGGTGGTTTAGGAATATTTGTCATGAGAATATCAGAGCTAATGTAAGAGGAAAGGATCATACCTGTGTTCCTCAGAATCCAATTACCTGCTGAGTTAATGAAGTCCGCCACCAGAGATCCAGGGATCTGCATTCTGCTAGCAATGGCAGAAACTCCACACCACCAGTCAGTCCAGAAAAGGATATTCACCCCATTACCAAGGAGCCATTTAGTGCCTTATGTGACAATTGATTTTGTTTTACAAATTGCTCTCCAAGTAGGGGATACATTAGATTTCAGAGTCCATTCCTGTGGGTTATCATGTAAATATTTCCCTTTAAGAACCTTAATCCACAGATCTTGGTTATTCTTAATTTTCCATCCCAATTTAGATAAAATGCAAGGTTTTTTTCTCTAGTTTTCCTTAGTCCTAGTCCCCTTTTTCTTTTGGTTTACAAACTGTCTCCCAATTAACAAGGTGCACTATCTTTTTCTCATCAGTGTCGCCCCAAAGGAAGTTTCAGTTCAGTCAATGAATTTTCTCACAGGTGGTTTGCGGAAGCCAAGTGGATTGCATGGTGTAATTTGGAAAGGTAGAAGTAACCGCCTGGATAAGGGTAGTTTTTCCTGCAAGAGATAGGTTTTTGGCCTTCCATCCACTTAGCTTAGTTTGCCTTTTTTCAACCAAAAAATTAAAGTGATTTTTGCTTGATCTTTTATGAAGGATAGAGACACCTAAATATCTTCCTAGGTCCTCAGTTCTAGCGATTCCACTCTTTCTGCCAAGATGTCTTGCTTTACTTCTTCCAATGTTGGGTGAATAAAAACCTTTAGATTTTGCAAAACTCACTTTTTAACCTGATATATTGCAAAAATCTCCAAGAACTTTCCTAATCATGTCACAATCCCTATCAGTTGCCCTAGAAAAGAGTATATATCATCAGCAAAAAAAAGATGAGTTATACTAAGCCCATTCCTAGAGGTTTTAATTCCTTTCCATCTTCCCTCTTCCCTCTTCCACTTTTCTATTAATCATTTGGCCCAATTTCTCCATGCATAAGGTGAAAAGATAAGGAGACAGTGGGTCTCCTTGTCAAAGACTTCTCTTTGGTTTGATAGGGTTAAGTGGTACACCATTCCATAAGATTGAAAGGGATGACTCTATGACACAACTCATAATGATATCAATCTAGGATTTTGGGAAATTAAAATCAACCAAGGTTTGGTGCAAGAAGGCCCAGCTAATTCTATCATAAACTTTTTCAAGATCAATTTTAAAAATCATATCTCTCACCTTACCTTTTTTTTTCCTTCTAATGGCATGGATAATCTCTTGGGTGATGATAACATTATCAATGGTCTATCTCCCTGGGATGGAGCTACATTGATTGGGGCTAACCAGATTGTTCAGAAAGGGTCTGAGTCTTGCAACAAGCAATTTGGTAAGGATTTTAAAGCTAACATTGCAAAGACTTATTGGCCTAAATTGAGAAGCCATAGTTGGGCTTTTAATTTTAGGAATAAGGGTGATCCAGGTTTCATTCATCTCTTTTGGAACTTTTCTTGTTTTAAAGATATCTTTGATTTGGTTACATACTGACTCCCCCACGATCTCCCAGTATTTGTGATAAAAAATGCCTTGAAGTCCATCAAGACCTAGGGCCTTATGGGGCTTAATACTAAAGGTGGCCTTTCTTACTTCATCATCTGTAACAGGGAATTCGAGAAAAAGGTATCAACATGATTAAGAAAGGTATGTGGCCTTGTAATGTTTTCATGCTGCCCATAGGTACTCTCTGTTGCGAACAAGTCAGTAAAAAAGTTCTGGATGGTCTTCTCAATATCTGATTTATCTGTTACCCAAAGACCCTGTGAATTTTTAAGGACTTTGGGTCTATTTTTCTTTCTTCTAACGATTGTCGATATGTGAAAATATTTGGTGTTTCTATCTCCATGTGTTATCCATTTTGATCTTGATTTTTGATGCCAAAGAATTTCCTCCTGTTCAAGGATTTTGATGGTAATCTAGGGGGAGTTGATCTTCAAGTCTCTCTAAATTATGTGAGTATATGAAATCTTGTGCTTTTTGGACACCCTCCAACCTAGCTAAGACTTTTCTTTTCCTTTGGAATATGTTTCCAAAGGAGTTAGTTTTCCAATCCTTAGCATTTATGGTGAAGTTTGCAGTAGCTTGTGTTAACAAATTATTCGACTGAAACCAAGTTTTAGTCACTACATTTTTAAAGTCAAGTTTTGTAAGTCAAACAGCTTCCAATCTAAAAGGTCTATCAATTCTATGGTTCAAAATATTACCTTTGGTTTGGATCAACAAGGGACAGTGATCTGAATAAGTTCTGGGAAGATTTCGGATATTTGCCTTGGGAATTGGGTTGTCCATTGTGCATTAGCCAGAGCTCTGTCCAATCTGATTTTCGTGTTCGCCAATCCTTTGCGCTTGTTGTTCCAGATGAGTCTCGGACCACTGCACCCCAGATCTATGAGGCCACATCGGTTGATTCTTTCTCTAAACTTCCTTGTTCTGCTACTGTGGTCTATGTGTCTTCCTCTTCTCTCTGATTGGCTTGAGAAATCATTAAGGTCTCCAGTAGCCATCCATCCATGAGAGTAGTTATCGCTAGTATGACTTAGGTTGTCCCAGAGTTGGTCTCTGTTTGATGGGTTGGGGCTTCCATAAATGGCAGAGAAGAGTCATTCATCAAAGTCCATGCGAGTGATGTGAGCATGAATAACTTGGGGGGTTGACTGGCAAATACGAACAGTCATATTTGTGGGCTCCCAAAGCATCCAAATACCTCCAGCTCTACCCACTAGTTCAACATTTTTAGACATTGTGAGCCCAAATTGAAGGAAAAAGTTACCCATTTGAGAATTGGGAATTTTAGTTTCCATGAGAACCACCACTTCTGGGTTGTGTGCTCTAAAAAGGTCCTTGAATGCTCTCTGGAACCTTTTGTTTTCGGCGCATCTACAATTTCATGTTAAAATCTTCATAGAATGTGTCATGTATAAAAAAGGTAGCTCTTCATCCTCTCTGAGATCCAGCATGGCCTTCACCTGGTTCTTCCTCTCTGTCCAAGGGACCAGGGACGAAGTTGACACTACCGTAATTCTGTCCGTTGTGGTACTGATTGAACATGGGTGGACTTGTAGCAAAATTTCTTTGATCACCCAGTTGGTGTTGATGAGCCATTTGCTCTCCACCCTTGCTCTGAAGGTTAGATCCATAGGTATCGATTCTAGGTTTTAGTATCTCAGAGGATTTATCTCCATTTGGATATGGTGGTTTCGGGTTCTTTAGGGAATCAGAAGTATTCACAAGTTCAAGAGATTGGAGGGGGGTTGTCTTGGTTATTTCGAGACTATTATGTTGATAAGGGTTAAAGGGAGTGAAGATGGGGGGGATTTGTTTCTGGATCTAGGTGTGTCTTGTATGGAATGCAGTTCTTTGCTGTGGACGGTGAGAGTGGATTGATGTTCTTTGCAGAAGGCGTTGGGTTCAAAGTTGTCTGGCAACCGTTGGATATCTGAAAAGGAAACAGAGGTTCAGATATATTTCTTGGAAAATGGGTCCAAAGGCTTTGGACCGACTGATCTCTCATTCGTCTTGAACCAAATTTAAGAGGTTGTTCGGTTTGTTTTCCTTCGGCTCGGTAGCTGAAATGATTTCTATTCAGGTTTTGGGCTTGTGACTGTGGCATGTCTGACTGTTGGGTTTCCAAAACCCGGAATCTGTTTTGGTTTTGGGTTGTAGAAAGTCCACTAAACTTCCTACTAACTTGGGTTTTTCTTCTTCTTGGCTGGGCTATCATCCAAGGCCTGAAAGCTTCATCTTCCACCTGGGTCTAGGCCACAGCAGCTTCAACGTTCAAATTTGCAAGTTGCCGTTGTGTGATGTCAGGATTCATAGGAGATTCAGAGGTCGCCGTTTTTGTGACGCAGTGGTTCCATCGGAATCAGGAGGGTTCAGTTTTTCCCCAGTAGACTGAGGGCAGAAGGGTTCTTTATGCCCCACTTTTCCACAGTTGAAGCAAATCGCATGGATGCATTCGTACTCGACTCTAAAGTGTCTGTCTGCCAATCTATAGGAGGAAATCAGAGGTTAGCTTAGGTCCCTTTCCACACAAATTCTAGCATATTTTCCTCTTTCGACGGCCGCTGTCTTCATGTCCACTTTGATTGGTTTACCTAGAGCCTTTGCAATCTGATAGAAGATTTTCTCATCATAGTATTCCATTGGCACTTCAGGAAGTCTCAGCCATAATGCCGTAGAGATTTTCGTTGCTCTAGTTGGGATAAAATTTGATTCCCATTTCCTCAAAGTGAGGTAATGGTTATGTATAATCCATGGCCCTCCTGTGAAGACTTTATGACAATCCTTTATCGTGTGGAATTTAAAAAGGAAGAAACCATTATCAAGATCGATTGCATCAAAATCTCCTTGGAGACCCCATAAGTTCCTAACCTTGATAAGGATGACTTTATACCCAATATTCCTGCCTAGAAGCTTAACAAGCAGACTATCTTTCCATTTGTTTCTAACTCTGTGGAGTGTTTTTTGAGTAAGGTTAATGACAGGGCAAGTTTTGTTTGTGCAATCGATGGTGGCAGTGGTTACCTGATCAGATTGAGGCATCCTCTGTTCCTCAGAGAGTTCATCTTCAGACGATTCTTCATAATCCTCTTTGTCAAAGTAGATAGCATTATTGTCTTCAAGAAGTGCAGCTTTATAGTTCCTTTGGTTTATATTCTTTTCTAGAGAAGGACAGTCCAGCATTACAGTTTCATTGGGAGTTGTTCTTTGTTGTGAGTGCAAGTCCACTTGCATTTTGTTTTCTTCTACACAGTTGTGGGTTTCCTTAATCTTTTTGACGCTTCTTTCAAGGTGATCGTCCTCCTCCTCAGTGCGTTTCTGAGGAATCGTGGGGTCTTCCTCCATCCCAGATGGCAGATCTGGACTGTTGAGACTCGTTGATGATGAGGGTATTCAAGCCTCTGGCTTCATCAAACGCTTTTTTAGAGAGAAGGCAGAGTTTTTTTAAAATTCTCTCAAGTAAGAGTATTGTGAACAGATGATCTAAAATATATAAATTTTTTAAATTTTAGTTATTTAGTCTATAAATTTCATTTAACAAATTATTTTCAAAACATCTAAAATAACATTATAGAGTATCACTATGTAAAATTTTTTATAATATTTTCTATCTCTTCCTCTCCGTTCTTCCATTCTATCTCTTTCTCCCTTTCATTTCCCAAAAAAAATAATACAAAAAAGAATGAAAAATAATATTTACAATGAGTAATTAAAAATATATAAAATATGTTGGAGTGTGTATTGATAAATTAGTAGTTAAAATAAAAAATATTATTTTTTGAGTAACTAAAATAACTTTTCTTGTTGGAGATGCCGTAAAATAACCACAACTCTGTTCATATGAAGTAATTGTATACAAAATAGAACAATACACATGTAAAATATATCTTATCGAAGGAAACCAACCCGTTCCTCTAGAACAGGAGCTCATGTCCAGTAGCTCCAAATTGGGGCAGAATGAGGCAATTTTTGTAAGGAATTCATCACTCAAAGATGAATTCCAAGCCAAATTCAGAGACTTGATTCGTGGATTCTTCAGAAAATCTAAAAAGCAGTTCTCTTTCTCCAAATTTGTTCTCTTCTTTTTAATGTCTTTTAGAAAATGGCAGCCCTTTGCGAGGGTGAAAAAGGCCAAATCAGTTAGCTTAGGACATGAGTTGAGATTTGAAAAAACTTGATATATTTTATGGGTTTTAAACTTGTGCTATAGTTGATCGTAAGTAGAATTTTATGGGTTTTAATTTTGAAAAAACTTGATATATTTCAAACTTGTGAATAAAATATATTTTAAAATAACAAATAATTATACTAAGAGAACAATCTAATATCTTATAAAAGTCAATAAGAATTAAACACAATATCACTTGATAAATAAAAATTGTATAAGCCTTGAATTGACTATTTGTTCACCTCCCAAATCATCTACTATTTCAAACTTTCACAATAAAAAAGAATAATTGCATTAAATTAATCCTATGAATAAAAATATTAAAAAATTAAATTATTAATCAAACAAATATATATATTTTCAATTTAATCTAGGTAGTAAGAGAGAGAGATATAATTATGTTATATGAACTTTTTTTACTTGGGAGAGAGAGAGAAGACTTTTAAGTTTTAATTGTAAAAAATTAACTTTTGCAACTTTCATGGGTACATTTTCTTGACTCAAAATGTCGATGAATTCGAGGTTGGACAACGAAGAATTTGCAAGTTCAGGAATAAGGGGATCGATATCTCCGTGGCATTCTCTTAGATCTATGGATTTGAGGTGTTGGAATTTACGAAGGAGTTCAGAGATGGTACTATGAATGAGTATTGTGGGGTGGGTTATAGTCGACTTGTCTCAGAGACGGTTGGTGAGTGCAAAAAATTACTTGGTTACTAGAGAAAGGGGCTCGAAGAGAGGGTGGTGATCGAGTCGATTGAATATCCATTCCAAGTAATCGTCTGGCAAACTCTTGCTATTCTTCGTCATTTTCCAACTATCAAATATAAAAGATTGCTCAGAGAATACACATTTTATTAATTTCTGTTATTCTTTTCATCAATATTAATATAACGAGTTTTTGATAGAATAAATAACAAAATTTAACATAATAATTACATTATAAATTTTTAATACATTAAAAATATAATACGAAGACTTTCATCATCTTTGAGAGTTCTCTTTTATGATAAAATGTGAGATTCCTCCTATTATTGACTTAAACTCATCATCTTAGATGTATTATCATCATTCATGCGGGCTAAGTGAATTTTGAAGTGACATTAAAAGTGAATCTTTTTTAATATATGAAAAAATAAAAAATATTGAAAGAAATTCGAATCCAAATGATTATGTCCAGATTTATTTAAATAAATAAAACAAATAAATTAGTTGGGAGACGGTTTGATAAGTCTTCCCTCCCTTTTTTTTTATATCAATTTTTAAATTTTTAATTGAATAAACATAATTCCCTCAAATCAATTTCTTACACATAAAACTTTTTAAAATTACTCCACATTCTAATTACTTAGTTCTAGGCAATTACTTACTCCAACTCAATTTTTTCACTTCCCACGCCTTGGATAATCTATCTAGGAAAAATTACCAATAAGTATTACTTTGCTCCACAAAAATCTATTAAGTTATGTCATTTTTGTTTTATATCAATGAAGTCATGTTCTTTATATTTTATTTCAATTAAATCCTAAATTTCATTATATTTCAATTTTATCCTTACACTTTAGTTGTCTAAACTTCAAACTCGAGACAATATTTGCCAATTATTTAATAAAATAAGAAAGGTTAAAAAAAATTACATCGATAATAGTTATCGATTAATTTCATTTTAATGCCATTATCGAATCAAACACAACAACTAAAATAAATTCCTAACTTAATCATTTTAAATCCAATATAAATTAATAGAATATGATTTTGATAAGAATTAACTTAAATTAATATTGATGTAGAATCTATAATATTCTATTAATTGATTCTAAGAACACAACAGAATAAAAGAGAATAACTAAAGGTAAATATAACATTGGAATTAGAACTTATTTGAAAAAAGAAAAAAGAAAAGTATGGGCCGGACCGACCCTTGGCCAATTTTTAATGTATGGGTTTCGAGACACCACAAACTGGCCCAGCCACAACCATATCCATGTTAGGCACCTCAGAACATAACAAGGAAAAATCGTGGGAGAATCACACTTTGCAAGGGTGTGTTTGCGTTATCTATTAAGAAAGATGGATCGGATAAAATTATGTTTGGGCCTATCTTATTCTATTTGTATTAATGATTGGATAAATATTTTGGGTCCAATATTATCATTATATATAGTCCAAGGCCAGGATGAACACTACGTGTAATACCATAAAAACTTGGGTTCTTTGGAAGTCTGTACACTTAATTAGATTTATTTGGTAAAAAATGCGTAGAACAAAATGTTTAAAAAAAAAGTACATAACTAAGTTACAAAGACATAAATACCCATTTTAACATCATTTAATTCAAAATCTCTTATATTTAATGCACCTTTATTCATGTGTATCTGTTAATATATACTTGTTGTTAGATCTCTTATCTAAATTTTGAATTATCTTTAATGCACCTTGATTCATGCATATTTTTTTTTTTTGAAAAGTGATTTTGTTTTCAAATTATATTTAATGCACCTTAATTCGAGCATTTTTTTTTTGAAAAATTGTTTTATTTTTAAATTAATTTAATATCCGAATAATGTAATAGTGTAACAATAACAATGTAACAAATATACTGTAACAAAAACAATATTCAGTAGTTTTGTGTATGTAGCAACAAATTCAAAATGAAGATGTACTATTTTGAATGAAATTATATGTCTGACAAAATATAATAGTACAATATTTTGTGTAAATAACTTGTTACACTGTTATTGTTATACTGTTAGTATTACACTGTTACACTTTTATTGTTACACTATTACACTATTCAGATATTAAATTAATTTGAAAATAAAACCACATTCAAAAAAAAAATGCATGAATTAAGGTACATTAAAAGATAATTCAAAATTTAGATAAGAGATTTAACAATAAGTATATACATACATACATAAGTATTTATATAAGTGTATATATATATATAACGCATGAATCAATATGCATTAAAATATAACTTATATACATATACGTTTTTATATATATATATGAATACAAATTTTGAAATTCAAACAAGTATATATATACGTATTTATATATATATATATATATATATATATATATATATATATATATATATATATATATATATATATTAACGTTCTCTCATAAAACTAGGAAATGTTTAATGCACCACTTTTTAAAGAAATGTGGTGCATTAAATATACATGGATTAATAGAAGGCAAAAATGTCACGAAAGAATCAGTAAAATTCAAATAATATACTTAGATACAGATAAGTATCAAATTAAAGACTTAATTACCCAACATTTTTTATATATACTTTTTTATAATTAAGTCTAATTGGATGTACCTCTTTCCAATTTTACCTTTAAACTTTCTTAAATAAATCCATCTATTTGGTGGGTTAAAATAACTCCGAGAAGAGTATTTGTGTAAAATATATTTTTACCCATAGCAAACCTAGATATAAATTACAAATATGGATATGGATTGGATTAAGTCGGGGTTCTTGGTAATTTTAATAGTTATATCATCATTCAATATTCCATGCATACAAATAAAGTGTTACATGGAATAAGGGTGGACCAATAACATTTTAATACTTGAACCAAATAAATGATAAGGGGAATAGATTTTAAATTTGTATTTTTTTCTCCGACTGGATGGGTATGGTATGGATGAGTTTATCCAACCGATCATTCCTCATAAAAGATTGGAGGGTCTAATATAAAAATCCTTAAAATCTTGAGGTATAAAATGTAATTTGTCCTAAAAATGTTAAAGAAATTAAAGACAAATTGTATTTTTTGTACACTTACACTCAAACTGGCACCAAGTGTGACCAAGTTCTCGTCATTACACATGGAATGAGAACCAGAAAATATGTGAAATATTAAAATCTTCTTCCCTTAGCAGTGTATTTTTGACAACTCAATTTGTGCACCACCAATTATCCTGAATTTCAAAATCATCACCACAAGTGTCTCACTTGGCTAGTTATGGTGGAAAAGCATATTAAAAGGGCCCTTGAGTGTACTGTTACTACACGACAGAACATAAACTACACATAGAGACTTCTGTTTTTGTTTTCTATGAAATGAAGAATCATTTCCACCATACATGTTAGGAATTTTGTTTTCAAACCTGAGGCATAAAAATAAATAAGACTCCTCACAAAAATAGAGAAGACACACGTCAAAGAAAAAACAATCATATACAAGATAGTATTTACGTGGTTTGACAATTTATCTATATCCACGAAGCTGCAAGTATTTTACTATGAAGAAGAAGGAATACAGATGGTGGCTAAACAATACCAATCAAACCCTATGTCTTAGAAAATTTCTCATTAAAAAATCACACAATATTATTTCGGGTCGAGTTATCATCCGAATCAACACAAACTAGGCTCCATAAAAAAACCCAATAGTACACTGATGAGATTAATTTACAAATCTCGAATATGCATAACCACACATTAATTATATGTATCAAACTAACTATTGTGACATGAATCAAACTTGAACATGAATTAATAATAATGTCTACATTCAAAACACCATATTAAACAAGAAAAAGGAAGATATAAGCCGTGTTTGGTAACGTTTTTATTTTTATATTTTTAAAAAAAATAAAAACATAATCAATTTTCATTTTGTTTTATGTGATAAAAAGTTAGAATAGAAAACGCATTTGGTTAAAGTTTTATTTTAGAAAATCTAAAACCTAAATCAAAAAATATGTTTGATAGTCACTTTAACTTATGTAATATATTTTAGTTGGTTTCATAGGAACCAAGGCCTTCTGGGGCTTCAAAATTTGGAAGGAGAAATTATTCAATTTCACAAACCTAGAACACACGCGCGCGCACAGAAACACATGCCTTTTGTGGCTTCAAAATTTAGAAGAAAAAATTACCCAATTTCACAAACTCAAAACACACCCACAATACACAAATGCACACATATCCAACACGCACACCCAGACATAGATCTAACAATGTATATATCATCAGATCGATCTATGGCTATGGAGATCGATGTTCTTTGTGGCTATACAGATCTATGGAGGCTGAGTTTGATCTTCTTTGTTGTTGTCGATTCCTCTTGTTGAAGAACACACCAACAAGAGAGAGAGAGACAGAGATAGAGAGGTGCATAGATGAGAAAAGGGGAGGGATTTTTATATTCAACCAAGAAAAAATATTTATTTGTTACTAAGAAGGATTGAAGTCGGGATTTCATTAATTCTAGGATGAAGGGTGCACCTATTTTTTTTTTGGTGTTTATGAAAACACTTTTTTTGTGTTTTCACTTTTTGGCTTTGTTTTTAAAACAAAATTGCTTAAAAAACAGAAACACATCACAAATATATTTTTATTTTTTATTTTATTTTTGAAAAAAAATTAAAAACAAAAAAACTTCTTGTTATCAAACGCAACCATATGTTTCCCAAACATGGAGTTAAATGGTAAGCATCACTTGCCGTTATAAGTGTAACCCTTCATTTTTGTGGTTTATTTTAACACTTTAAAATCGAGAAAACTAAAATTTCTTGTCTTTCATTTTAAACAATCAGTTATTCCAAAAATTTAAAATGTTAGAAAAAGTGTAACTTAAGTATTTATATTTTAACACGCATCCTTACGTAAAAATCTTTTTGATATAATGTTAAACAATCATTTACTCCATAAGCTTAAACCGTTGAAAATAATATAATTTAAATATTTATACTTCAACATCCCTTCATTACCAAAAGATTTTTTATTTTTTTGCATGCTTGTATATTTAAAAAAAAAAACCATGATTAAGCTCTCCAGAAGCAAGATCTGACTGTTTGGTACTACCCTCGTGGATTAGAAAGGCATGTTTGTAGTCTTCTTCAAAACCAACTAGGATACAATAATACATTGGCAGTTGGTAGTGGTAGAGTCAATTCACCCATAAGGCTCATTGATTCTCACATTGTTAGCATTAATACCATGTTACCCCACACAAGATTTGAATTAGACATTTTCCTAACCCTATGTCCACAGCTGCCTTAATCATTTTGCAATTGCATTGGACTACTATGGAAACTTACCAAGCTGACTTAAGGCAATGTTGATGAATTCAACCACTCATATGTACTTGAACCAGAGGTCTAATAAGGCAGCTTTTCTTAAGGGATGCCAATTTTTGAAATGACACATTAACATACACTAACTTGAAAGTGAGTTGAATCATTTAACAAGATAATAAGTCGGGTAAACGTCAATCCTGAACAATCAGAGTTATATCCTACAAAACCGTTTTTGCTGCTAAAATAAGAATAAAATTTTAATTTTTTAATTTCTTGATATTGTTGTATGAATTGCTGAAAAATTAAACTACTTTTTATTTGGTTTTATTAGGATGCGAATCAAGTAGATTTTTAGTTTATAGAGACCTAAGTGGGTGGATTTGATAAAGAGATAAAAAAATAAAATTATTGCGTTACAGTTTTTTATTTACATGCTGCACAAAAAAAAAACACGAGCATAATATGAATCCAAAATGATATATTTTCAACGGGATACAAAACAATTTAAGCATGATATAAATAAAAAATAACATGATCGGAAGAGATTGCATTAACACCCATAATTTATTTTCAAATTCCTTACATGGGGTTGGGCTCCACTCCCCCTTGTATCACTTAGATAATTTGAAGAGAATCACGTGCAATGTTAGAGTGGCGAGTGTAGTCATCCACAGAAGTCCACAGAATTAATAAAACTTAAAGAGAAGTGTGATTGTCTTTGGGACCCATCTGAAAATGACTCAATCATGTGATTCATCTATCAATTCGTTTGCATTGACCCACTTCTCATTTATAGTTTATTAGTAATGCACCCCTAACTAAAATTACGGTGTAAATTATATGACACTAATATAATGATGTATTTCGTCCTATTTTTATTTATTTAATATTCAAAATTTACTTATTATGTTAGTTGTCATATCATTTGGACTCTATTTTTTATTTTATTTTATTTTTTGATCAGCCTAACATTATTAATGATGATGTCATAAATTGCACCTCAGCCAAACTCGTCACTGACCAGACTAAGCCCAAGTCATCCGCCATAAGTAAACTAATTCCCAGATCACCAAGTAGTACTCGGATATCTCAGCAAATCTATCTTATCTCGGATAGTAAATCACCACCTCAAGAATGCCAACTCGCTGTTTCTAGAAGATCAAGTGCCCTATAGATACGTGATTGCTTCTAACGACCCAAAATTCAAACAAATTTGATGGCGGAATCGTACCAATCTTGGATAAGGACAAAAGATTATTCTTATAAAAATAAGAGAATATGTTCTACGAAAAAAGGGATCAAACCCTCCGTAAACCGTCTTTTTTTTCTTGGTCAGTTTTGAGAATACACAGAGAAGTAAGAGATTCTATTGACAGTAGACTATCCTAGCTATTCAGGTTTGATGAACCACTCATACATACGGTTGTCTGTTTTATTTGTTTTCTGACTGTTAACATGAATATTTCAGTCAATCATTCGACACTCAGGACCCTCTCATGCTCTATTTTTCACACCATCAATCATAGAATATACACTTTACTAGCCATTTTAGTCAAATTAAATAAATTGCCTAATGGTTGTGATACTGGAATAGAACAAGTCCACCATGGATGCACACTCCTTGCAGGTGACAACCCATTCCTTTGTCTACGTTCTCTGTCTCTGGCCATGAATGGGCAAACTTTAAATGACTAAATAAAAAAAATCAACTTAAACAAATGCACTTAACAATAAATGTGCTTGGGATGTAAATTATCTAATAATATCCACATTTTCAACATTTTCATAGAAGGAAAAAAATTGAAATCTCTTGACTAGAAAGAAAAAAAATGCAAAAATAAAATAAGTACCACCAAATTAAAGAATAAAAATGTATATGGAAGACTTGAACCCTTGATCATAACAAGACAAAACCTTTACAAGACAAGGAATACCATTGGACCAAAGACCCATTGATTATATGAAATATATATAAGGAAAAGATATTGCGGTCTTTGATTGAGCACAATGAACAATCAAATTTCATATAGTCAATCTCGAATAATTTTATTTTTATGAGAGACTCTAAATAACTAGAATAAATCTTCTATTGAGTTGGGAATAAGTTCGTCAATGAACTGGATTTTGAATGATATGAATTAAAATATAATTTTAAAAGTTTGATCTAATTATTCGATGATTTTATTTTTATGGTGCCTATAACAACTCAAAATTCGATCTGAATTTTACTAAAATTTAACAAACTATATTTAAATTTCGTAAAATCAAATAGTGAATTCAAATTCAAGTTTGAATTATCGATAAAAGTATTTTAATTTATATCTCATTAATCGAATTTGGATAAAAAATCGATATATTCACTCCTTGAAGTTAAAGAAGGGAGAAATTTAAAAAGTAGTTCAAATGGTAACAAAAATGAACTTAAATTTTGATATTTTTTTTGGGTCAATAACTATAAGGTTGTATAAATTAATCCAAATATGTTGACCGTTAAAAAAAAAATTGCAAAAAGAGAAGTGGCAGAAATTTTGTGTAAATGAAGAGGTAATTGGGTGATTGGAATGAATCCCGGCGAACGCTCCTTTTTTCCACTTTCCATAAACCACAATCCATCATCTACATGAGTCTTGGCCTAGGGGCTCTTTCTTTATTGTCTTTTGATAACTGCCACATGATTGATGTGCATTTGCCTATCTTTTCCTGGAAAAATAAATTGCTTTTTCCTGACCTCCCCCACAACAGCCTTTGTCCTGTGTCTTGCAAAAGTTGCTTATACAAATCTGAAAAAAGAAAGGTGTACTGAGATACCCACATTCAGACACACCATTCAAAATTGAAACACACAATATCAGACAACAAACAAGTTATTCAAAACTCATCCCTCTCTCTCTCTCTCTCTCTACCCCTCTGTGGGTGTGTGCTTGTGTGCATTTTTGTGTAATTTGAACCAGGAAAGGAGATGAATCTGCTGTTGCTGCTAATACCCATTTGGCTTTTTAGCTACACTTCGTTTGCAGCTCCAATGGATGTCAGACCAGACTCTCCTCTTTCTTCCATCGGTGACCCAGTTCTTCCCACTGAGAAAGAGCCCCTTTCTCAAACTTCTTCAGACATGGAAGCCCATTCTCCAGGTAATCCAGCAGTGCCCATCATCATCTTTTTCTTCATTTTACATAATAGGTCATAAATTACCCTTCTTTTGGTTCATCATTTACTTGTAGGGGTTCACAGACCATCCCCTGTTAGACTGATTAATTCAGGCAACAAATTCCGCAATTAGCCTAAGATTAATTACATAGTATCATACAATGATAGCTTTGCTTAATTTGTTCCAACAAAGTGCAGCTTTAGATTATCCACAGGGATAATGCAGCCCCATACTTGGTAATTATAACTGGTTTTACTTTATGAAAGTAGGATATTATCTATTCTTTTACATTATTTTTCTCTTTTTTGTTTAAGTGTCCATTCATGAGTTGACAAGTTTATTTCTGAATCAATCAAATTTTGCTAAAGCATATTCATTTGCTTTTGAAATCAGGAATGCCAGAGGTCAGAATAGTGCACCACCAGGATTTGAACAAGAAAATTTTAATTGCTCTAATTGTCTCTTCAGCTCTTCTTGGTGGAATTCTGTTGTTTCTCTCTTGTTTCTGGATCTACAGACTGAAAAATTCGAAGAAATCTAATGCACAAAGCCAAGAGAGCTTGGGTATCTTCTTTTCCATGAATATTTCCATTCACTGATTCCCTTCATGTTTTTGGGTTAGACTTCCTTGTTTTACTTATGCCCCTCTCGCTGTCTCTGTGTCTGATTTTGGATTTCAATTTGAAGATGCTTCAAAAGGTCTCTCATTGGGTCCAATATTGGGTAAATTCACTGCTTTGAGAACTGCTGGTAAGAAGGGTTCAGTCGATGCTATTGAATATCAGCTTTTAGTAGCTGCAACAAACAGCTTCCAAGAATCCAATGTTTTGGGGGAGGGTGGATTTGGACGTGTGTATAAAGCTCGCTTCAATGATAACTTCCTTGCTGCTGTTAAAAGACTTCGTGGTCAAGGCCAGGATACTGAAAGAGAATTTGAGGTAATTTTTTTAGCTGAACTCTTCTGAGGGGATATGATTTTCCATTGTTGATTTGCTTCTCAATCGGAATTGCAGAATGAGGTTGATTGGCTAAGTAAAATTCTGCATCAGAATATAGTTTCCCTTTTGGGTTATTGCATTCATGGCGAGTCGAGGTTTCTGATTTATGAAATGATGCACAATGGTTCCTTGGAGTCCCAATTGCATGGTAAAAAGGTTTTCTCATTTCCATATGTTATGAGGAAGAAGACCAGAGAATAATGGATGCATTAACTTTTTTCCTAATGCCTATCTTGTCACTGCTGGCATAGGACCTTCTCATGGATTAGCTTTGACTTGGCACCTCCGAATGAAAATTGCACTAGATGTTGCAAGGTATTTCCTTTTTGGCAATTGTTTTTTTCAAGTTCCTTTCTGAATTTGCAGAATCTCGTAAACTATCTTTGTTCTTATCAGAGGACTAGAATATCTTCATGAGCGATGCAGTCCTCCTGTGATCCATAGAGATATCAAATCATCTAACATTCTTTTGGATTCCAACTTCAATGCTAAGGTAAATTTTCTTATGTGATGACACATGTCAAAATTCACTTGCTTACTTTTGTTGTTATCCTTGATGTTGACTAAAATTTTCTCGTTTCCAGCTTTCTGATTTTGGCCTTGCTATAACTGGTGGCACTCACAACAAAAGCAACATAAAGCTTTCAGGAACTTTGGGCTATGTGGCTCCAGAATATCTTTTAGACGGTATGTGAAAGCTTGATATGACTGTTAAGTTCTATCCTTTAAATGCTCCTTCTGCAGTAATCATCCTTCTTCCAGCATCTTAGATGTCCATGTTATAGTTTTGATATTTTGACAACAACTGCAATATGTCTACCTCTATACCTCAGTGGTGTTTCGTATTTAAATCCCAATAGCAAGATATTGGAATTGAGAGAATGTGGTTATGGAAAGGGGAGTTCTATCCCCTAATGTGTAGCCAATTTCATTGGACCAAAGTAGGAAAATATCTCTAAATCTATTACATTTTGAACTTTCCTGATAGCACTTTATGTGGAAGCATAATTAGCTTTATTCTGTCGCACATGGCAATATGCTTGCATATTGAAGACAATAATTTCCGTATTGTAGAAATACTAGTTTCTAGGAATTTTCTCCAGTGACGATGCATGTTTGTATTTTCCTTCTTTCAATCTCGTTTTCAGTAAGCTCTTAAGTTTCTCCCTTCAAAATAATTGTTTTTCTTTTCACTTCCTTTACTTTTCCACCATATTTTTTGCATTAATTTGCAATTCCTCGGTGCCATTTTCAAGTTTTCACATCAGCACACCTGGCTTAGAATATGGCTTGAAAAACCTGTTTTCTAACACGAAGATAAAGTAAACTCTCTCTACTTGGCTATGTAGACCACACACTTTTCTGTAAATCTCACAATGCTTCTTGCCCTGGAATCTCAGTTCTTTCAAGCAAAAATATATTCTTGGGCAAGGATTTGTTTCATTGCTTTTAGAGGAAGCCTGTTGTATTATGATTCTAATGTTAGTCTGTTCTATTCATGATGTATCTGTAAAGCCTACAGATTCTAAAGTTGCCCTGAACCAATCCAATAATTGGGAAGCAGCCACCTAATTTAGAAGGAAAAAATATTTACTAATTCTTAAGGACTCGAAATTCATGTCAACACCACATCTCAACTTTCCATGTTTGCAATTTTGGTTTGAAAAATCCTGTGGATCCACCCTCCCCTTAAACCAGAGTGCCTTGAGATTCAACAAAAGACTCACAGATAAATTTATCATTGGTCATTTTTCAGGTAAACTAACTGATAAAAGTGACGTCTATGCTTTTGGTGTTGTTCTTCTGGAGCTTTTGATGGGAAAAAAGCCTGTGGAAAAAATGTCCCCATCTCAATGCCATTCTATTGTCACATGGGTATATTTTCCCTCAGCTCCCCATAGTTAGCTATGAAGCTTTGAGTACAAGGTCTTGTAGTGTAATTTTCTGTTGTTGATAAGCAGGCCATGCCTCAGCTGACTGACAGGTCAAAGCTCCCAAACATCGTGGATCCTGTTATCAGAAGTACAATGGATGTCAAGCACTTATATCAAGTTTGTTCCCTGAAACTATTATTTACTCAATTATGAATTACTCTTTTCTATTCCTCAATTGAATTATATGCATCAACTTGGTTAGGTTGCAGCTGTAGCCGTGCTATGCGTGCAACCAGAACCAAGTTACAGGCCGTTGATAACAGATGTCCTACACTCCTTCATCCCACTTGTGCCTGTTGAGCTTGGAGGGTCACTAAGAGTTGCTGACTCTGTGTCCCCTGCCAGAAGCTAGAGTTATTATCGCTGATAATATAAATGGGCTTGGGCTTGCATTCAAGGCAGCACTGTCATATTTTCTTCATCATTCAAAGCTGAGATGTATCGGAGAGCCCAGCTTCCTCTTCCCCACCCACCCCCCAAAAAACAAAAATTAATTGTTACCTCAATTGCCTTTTTTGTTTGAGAATCAGAAGCAGAAAATTGTTGCAGAGAAAATTTTGCTTTTGTTTGTACAGTTGTAAATGCAGGAGATCTTGTTTTTGACTCTTATTTAAAAAGTAGCATGTGCTAGTTTAGATATTTCGGTTTGTGTCCATCACATGGCTCAATCAAACTGAGCTGTTCTGTGTGTTATGTTACATAGATGTGCTACACTTGCTTATTGAGATATTTAGGACTTGTTGGCTCATTATTTTGGGCTATCACAAATTACTTCTGCCATGAGCCAGTGACTGCTGTCAGGGTCTTCCAGTTCACATAGTGAAATTCTCTTTTCAGCATATGACCTTCAATTACCTTAAATGTTCTTAATCCAGTTATTTGAACCTGATTACATAGAGCAAAAGAGGGTTGGTCCGGTGGTTGGCGCCTTCCCCACCTTGCTCCCCCAAGTCAAGGTTCGAGTCTCATCCTCTCATCGTCGGCTTACATGCCTTAATTTCAATATATAATGAATGTTCCAAGGCAGAAGAGCTTCAAAGAGAGGAGGCAGACCAGAACCATTTGTGTGTGTGTGAGAGAGAGAGAGAGAGAGAGACCTCAAGACCCAAGGTTGGTATTTCACACCTAAGGCAGGAGAGCCAGTGACCGAGGCCACAATCTGGACGAATTATACTTCTCACATAGCAAATTATACTTCATATCCTGGGAATTCCAAGAAAATTTCAACTTGTTTTAACTAATGTTATGTTTCATTGTTCTTGAAGTTT
>CAUOFW020003037.1:0-40645 GCA_963454935.2 Ilex paraguariensis | reverse complement strand
TTTGTGATTTTCTTTTTTTTTTTTGCCTTTGATCAGAACTTGCATTTTATATCTGAATTTTTTTTATAAAATAGTTGATCCAAACAGATTTTATTATTTTCTGTTCTGTAGAACTATTTTTAGAATTATATAATCAAACAAGTTTTGCGGTACAAAAATTTCAAAATACACTTTTTTAAAATTCTTCTTAAAAACATGTTTTCGAATACTATTTTCTGAGATGCAATCCAAACACGCCCTTGGATTCTGACTTTCACGAATGGTGTTGCTGCTATTTATATGAGGGCATCACATTGCATTTCACTCTTTTCTAAGTTGTAAGCTGCCTATGAGCATTTTAATTCTGCGTAGTAAACCTTGGGAGAGAATGAAAAGGATGTTTAGCTAATGTGTCCTTTTCCCAAATATGCAGAAATATATCAGTTTATGACACTTTGTAAAGAGAAATTCCTCCATTGGAGATGTAGTAGGTAATTTTATTGCAGAGTTTTGAGAATGGGAAAGACATTGATGTCATGTTTACTTCTGGAACTCTTTCCATTCTAGTTGATGTTGTCAGGTGTTAAAATGCTGGTTCACATTTTTTTGACTGACATAATGCTTTATTGGAGCCTTTATATTCGTTCCGTGTCTCGTGTTTTTAGCTTCCTTTTTTATTGCGCTATTCTATGTTTTTTTTATTATTTTTTGGGGTTGGGGCTGTTTGTTCCGCAATGGGATGATAAATAGAACTGACTATTATATTTATTTGGGAATTTTGGTATCTGAATCTGGTTTTGTGCTAGACTGTTGTTGCTTCAATTGCTTCTGACCAAAATGTATGGAATGCTGTGCTGCAAAATAAGGCGCTACTGGAATTCATCCAGTCACATAAAACTGGTAAGAATTGTACCCATATCTTGGCCACTTTAGCCATTTTTTTTTTTTTTTGGTGTTAAGACACTCGTTGTCATCTGTTGACCGATGCTTCCTTCTCAGATATTGATCCTGGTGTAAAGGGATCTGTTGCTGAAGCGGATTTTCAAAATGAGCAGTCTCCCAAGAGCTTTGATGATCCTGGTGTAAAGGAATCTGTTGCTGAAGAGAATTTTCAAAATGAGCAGTCTCCCCAGAGCTTTGATGAGTCCTCTGATTTGAAGGAGTCTGCCTCTGGAAATGGGTTTATGGATTACCTGCAGAGCATTAGGCTCACAGTGGTGGATATGATGAGCAACTTATCTGATTATTTTCAGAGTTTCTTTGGTGGTTCAGCTGGGGAAAAACCATCTCCAAATGATGATGGAAGTGCCAGAACAACTTGCGTGGATGCAGCTATAGGAGCGTCCGTCATGGGATTAGTAGTCATGGTGATTATGGTTGTCGTGCTGAAGCGAGTGTAGAACTCATTTCTTGTCAACCTACACAAGAATTTGTCGAAGCTACAGATGTATGTAATCGAAGTTTGGTTGCACTGGTTTATTACTCTTGTTTCTGAATAAACATCTTTCGTATGGCTTATCAGTTGGTCTAATGAACTGTTAGCAAGTAAATGACTCATGAGAAGTTTCTTTGTACAGTTCGCCTTTCTTTCTGCTGATGCTAATGGAACTTACAATGAACCATATCATGAGACATTTTTGCTTCTGCCTGACTCGATCCCGCAAGGATTTAGGACCCTTTATGGGTCACTTCCCTCATTGTAGTGGGATGTACTGCCCCTCGGAGATACAGCATGTTGATTATGGTTGTTTATGTTTCCAAACTACTTCCGATGGATCAAATATCAAATGCATATAGGCGAATCCTGTCTCTAATGGTCTGACAAAAGATGTCGCAAATGGTTGTTGAAATTTCTAGTTTTATGAATAAACATTTATTTTTGTGTTTTTTTTTGGGGGGGGAGGGAATTCTTGAATTGGATCTACGCAGACAAGGGCAAGGGTAACAGGAACCGAAGTTGAACTTAGACAAATTATAGACCCAGACTTAACAGATACATGTAATTTACGAGTGATTGTAAGTATTCCGGATTTACTTTCGCAAAAATGAGTCCAAAATGCCCTGTTTTGAAGATGTTTCCCATTACCGAAAACAAAATGGAACCAAATATAATTGTAGAAATAAAATGAAAAAAGAAAAAAGACAAATTGAATCACCACCTCAGTTCCAAAAAGACAAAAACCAGTGTTCACAAGCAAAATGCTTGGTGATTAGATTCATCAATCATTTTAATTTACATGCATTGTGTAACTGAAGCAAATTACATATTCAGCTTGATAATGCAAACTGTTTTCGCTTGTGGTGACAACTGCCTTTGAAATCAGCCACCAACTCAACTCTACGGCTTCAACACATCAAATCGGACAGTATACATATGAGTGCCAAAATAGGTGGTATTGTGTGATGAACCACAGCTAAAATTAGAATCACCATTCTACAAAATTGTATAGCCACTTGGAACTCTAATGAACTCCACGAGTTGGTCTGGAGGCACCGCACTTGACCACATTATTGTCAGGTTTGAAGATGATTATTCGAATTTGAAGTGTTGCTCCCATCAAACTTCACTGCTGATATATGCTATGTCCTCCTTTCCTATTTGCATCTTGCCTTTATCTCTTCTACCATTTGCTCGAGGCTGCTCCGGTTCCCCTCGCTGCAATCAAAACATACTGCCACTCAAAACGCCATAAAGAATATCAATGCAACACAGGTGCACATTTGCGCACACAAATGCATGCACAAAAAAAGAAATGAACAATTGTACTTGGAAGTGCCATACAGAGACGTGTCAGTTTAATTTGCCAGTAACAGAATTTAATGCTTACCTTCCTCAACACGAACGCCAGATACAAATAAGCTACTTCCCATTCATCTGGTGATAGTGTGCCTAAATTTTTACACGATAAAATAGAATAAGTACATCATTTAACATGAAAACCAAAGGCAAGACCATGAAATACATAGCAACCCCAAAATACAAGAAGCAAAAGCTATAGGTTCCACCACCAATATCAGAATCAAGGTTCTGAAACTTACTTTTGTCTTGGTTTCCATCACCCAATGCACCAAGCCTCCGCATGAGCTCAATAAATTCTGGCTTTTTTACGTATTCATGCACAAATACATGCGAGTTTTTCACGAAAACTAGCTCCAAATCATACTGCACATCTCAAACACAATCATAATGTTAGGAACAAGATATACAGCACCCCATGATAGAAAGGCACATGTGCATCTTCAAGTGTGATTGGGTAGTAATAGCATTCGCATGTCTTAAAAGCTCAAACACCAAGTCACGAAATAAATGAACTTCTATTTCAGTGACAGAGCATATAATGGCTCTCTACTTGGCTTTGTTTTCTATTTCTTATAGCTTTTCAAGATTTTACTTTCCGCTTCGTATATGATAGGGCTATGTTCTTGCCCTTTCTCAAGTAAGCAAAGGCATCCATTCTAAGAGGCAAAACTATACATCTTTTTTTCAAAGACATTCTAGCTTTTATCAGGTCAGCTGCTCACTTTTCTTGCCCCATCATTTCCTTTCTCCAAGGAAAAAAGAGGTGATGAAATAAGATAGAAGAAAATGACCTATAATGCAAGATTACATTTTGCAAATAAATTTGTACCTCTTCTGCCAGTGATTTGAAGACATGAAAGGGGACAATCCATTCAGGACAATCAACAGCATCCTGAAACAATAGGCTCATTAATCTCTATATTGTTGGCAGAACTACAACAAAACAGTAGCTTGGTGAAGGTAAAGGTTCCACTTTGCAGAAATACAATCAAAATCAGTGGAAAATAATGAACTAGATATACAACATGACCAGAAAAAATTCCAGCAAGAAATATTAATTTATTTTCTTTTGGTTAAAGAAATGAACCTGTAGCATTTATATAAACAAGAGAGAGAGAGAGTAGAAATATCTTACCAGCTTTGTAGCTGTATACCTATTATCCTGTAGTCTACTCAAAATTTTTACCCCAGGGCCATAACAAAAATGCATACATCGAGATGGATAAGAGGACAAACTTTTTGAAAAAAATCAGAGAAAAGGAACAAAAAATAGATAATAGCACCTCTAAGTGGAACTTGTACTTAATTCCAAAGGGGCTTGAAGACTTAAATTTCTGAACAAGACAAAAAAACTTCTACTGTCAGAACGGTTCCAGTAATACACTGCAGAGAGCAGTTTCTACAGAAATGTAGATGCAAGAAATGACAATTTAATTTACCTTCTCAGAAAATTCTTCATCAAAACGTATCCAGAAGACACTATTTCCAAAAGCCAATCCTTCAGCTGCATATTCTACCAAGAATCAGAAAATAGTATGCAAAGCAGTATGTAATGTGCATTGATTTTAAAGCTTACAAGCTAAAAGAGTGAAATACTGCGTTACATGAGCATATTATGTGGTCCAAGATATAAACAGGTCTTAAAGGTAAGACCATGTTTGTAACTAAATCAAATAACATTAACCAGTTTACAGAGGGAAAATCCAGAGTTTATTAATTGAAAATCATTTTCTGCAACACTTTGATCAATCATCAATGCATTATTTTGTTAAGAATTCGTGATAATCAGGGTTCCAAAAATCATTAATTCCTGAATTCCCCTTCCACCCTTGTACCAAAGGGTGAGCAAAAAGAGAAGCCAATTGCTATGCTATCTGATGTGATGAAAGATGGAACAACTCTTCCCAGGATCATCACCATGAGCAACCCTTTCTAGGAAGAGTCTTCTTATTCTTCTTTGATAAAAATATTCCATTAGTTGATAAGAAAAATTCAAAAAAGCAACAGACACCGCATCCTAGGAGGAGGGGGTTGGGGCATAAGAACCATAAAATATGTGAAGAGCACACAGAAATTCAAGTCAAAACTAAATATTGATGTCCAAACTATGTCATACCCAAGAAACTGTAGCCTGGAATTAGTCCAAGGTCCATGAAATACTGTTTGTTTAATCTTGAAAGTAAAACAACATGCAGAAGGCTACCCCCCAACAAAAAAAGAAATGACAATGAAATGAATTATTGGAAGGACTTCAGCTTTTTGAGACAAGAATAAAAATGATAGAAGAAGAAAGAAGCGTTATGAGTGACGATAGACTCAAAACTCTTTTATCTTTCACACGGAAAAAGTTAAAAAAATAAAAACCTTCTCTAAGCTTTTTGATGATAACATTGGCATCTGGCATTGTTCCAATGAAGATGCCTCCAGGACGAAGTAAGGCTGAAACATTGGCCAAGGCTCGCCGTGCACGTATCTCGGTAGACCACGAGTAATGCATAGCAAACTGCAGCAAATATACAAGTCTTGATAGTTTAAAACACACTTTAATGAAGCTTGAAGAGGAATAAATTATTTCTTGAATATTCGCTGGACAACTGAGAGTATGCGAAATTTCAGCACAGACAAAACATATAGCAACCCATCTCACAGAAGCAGTTGAACTGGCAAAAAAATTGAGAGAGATCCTTCCATAATTTTCTAAACTAAATAGCTGGATTTACCAAAAAAAGAAAAAAACAAATAAACAACAAACAAGATGTAATCTTTAGAAGAAATGGTCATCAAACAGTTTTCAGTCTAATTAAAAACAAGGCTGTAGCTCATTGGCTATTCAAGTAAAATAATTTGTAAATTGTAGTAATATTCCTTGCATCAACTAAGACAGAGACTGAAAATAATAACTAGAAGGCACAAATGACGAAGTATGTTGCCTTAGGCTAGATGCCGTAATACTGATACAATAATTGACATATGTCGCTTACTTTTGTCCTCCCAAATGCAAAGATAATGTCTCACCTGGCAACTACAAATATCAAAAGGTGCATCATCTTCTAAAACTTCATCCAATCGAACCTGCAATCCATCAAATGAGAACCAGCATTATTTGCAGTGATGTGTTGATGAAGAATTTACAATAATCACAGCAGCTCATAAAGGCTCTGGTTCGGTTGTTGATTAGTTACTCATTATGCAAATGAAGTGGCACTTGATTAACCAAGTGAGTTGGTGATAAAGTAGGATGGCAGACAGGGATTCCCCATTAGACGTGTCTTGAGTACAGCCAAAAAGAGAATTTCTCACATAAATACTGCTGTTACCTCAAAACAATCTCCACACATAAGTCGGGCAGGAAATGAGAACTTCTTACGACGCTGATGATGGTCTGCATCACCATTGTAGCGCGTACGACAGTCTTCTATCTGTATATAATTGTTGAAAATGATCAAAACAAGGATAATCGTAACAAGTGTGTGAAAGGCAGAAATACTTGGAACAAAATTCAGTTATCACTTATCAGGTAATGCTGTCCTGCATTACACTCTAAAAACTGCATGCTGAAACAAAAAATAGATTTCCAAAACATGTACATGCTTACACTAATGAAAACAAGAGAAGAAACATCAAATCTTCTCCAAAAATGAGAACTTACAAGGAAGTGGGTGATTTCACATCTAGGTTTCATCCAAAGCTAAAAGTTCTGTACCGTTTTCTTATCAAATGAAATGAACTATTATTGTGCTCCTATGGACATAGGCAAGGAAGCTGAACACAGAAACGACTGAAGACTATGAGGAATGATATGTCATTTAGTTGCAGAAGACTCTGCCCACCAAGATACAATCCTATAACCAAGGTAAGGCTAAGGCTTGAGAGGAGTATACCATAACAAGGCATACATGGACATACATACAAAACTACAGATTTTTGTCACTATGAATATTAATCTAAATCAAGATAATCGCTTCATATTATAATAATTATCTAATAAATGATCCTTTACATCCAAAATTTATGTTCATATTAGTCATGAATCTTTCACTTAAAATATAAAACTTCAAGAATTCCAAGGAGCTCTAGTTCAGCTGATACCCAAGCAGTGGTAACAGGCTCTGTATGCAGACGTCAGAAGTTTGAACTCCCTTATTGTTTTGAATACAACACTAGCACTGGTAACACCAAAAAATCTATTGCATCAAGGTATAAGGTTTTCTGTTGCGGCATAAGAAAAATTCCCATCGGTATATTGTGTTATGATAACAATAAATGAGTAATGAGGAACTGAAATTAGCTACATGTATTCTTATAAATATTTGCATTTAGCCTCCACACTTCTACTTATCATTAATGAAACTAAGCTCCGTTTAATTTCCAAAATGCGATGAAAGAGATGGAGGTACGTCTTAAATGTTCCCTCAAACAAGAACTTCAAAATACCATCTTGAATTATCTTCCATTCTGTCAAAGTAACTGATCAAGGGTGATCTAATTGTCACTTGTTTCGCCTTGTCTTCTTCTGATAGACAGGATATATTGGCCCTAAATAACTAAAGTCATCCCTACATGACTTCTGTTAAGTTTTTGACAATACATAGTGATATGTCATCAGAGTTCAGTTTTGCAAAAGGAAAGTATTTGAATGCGAGTGCTACAGCCAGACGTTTCTTGGCTTGAAAAAGAGACATTTTAGTGGTCATCCAGGATTTTGAAAGATTTCAGAAGAAAATACGACATGACCAGGAAACAACTTCCTTGTCTATATAACAGTTAATAGAGAAAAGACAAGGGAAGCAGAATTTAGTAAAATAGAGCCTTGTATTGATTTAAAAGTGTCACTATGTGTGCTTATTTTCTCATCCAAACAGGTTGCTTTTTAATTTCATGAAGAAATGCCAATTTTGTCAAGATTGTTATATTTGATGATGGGTTTGCATTAATCTGGGTATCCTAGATGTTTATCCATTTATAGCTATGGACACCGATTTTTCTGGCTACATTCTTCATTTACTATGGAAGCCTAAAGCTCCGATGACTATTATTTATGTATTATGAAGGCCAATGTCGACCTTTTGAAGCTGATCCATTGGGGTATTAAAATTCCATGACCAAAATGGGACACATCCATGTCTGGATTGATGGGTAATGTGTTTGACAATTTAATTTCTTTTTGATGTCCTGTTTGAACAATACATGAATAGGCACGTCATAAGTACTCAATTGATTTTTTTGAGGTACTATATGCTGGACTAAAGTCATCCTTCGAGGACGAATGGTCGTTTAGACTCCGAATTTATCTAGAAGTGATTGTCGGTGCCAATGGCTCCATCAAGCTTTTAAGCTAAAGTCGCATTGAACCCACATATTTGAAACATGTTTCTGCTATAGGCTGGCTAACACCCCCAAAAAATCACAAGTAGCAATGAAATAGGCAAAAAAAAACCTTCCAGCTGCTAAACTTCTTTGCTAAATAAATATCATAAAAAACACGCACCAATTGTCAGCTTCAATTTAATGTGTGTGCACTGTGAAAGATATCCGTTATTGATTAGCTTAATATATACTATAATGGATGCTCAAAGAGCCTTGGTGATCCACTCTGACACAATAATCACAGATAGCCCAGCTAAACATCAATGGAAAATACATGAAGACATAAATGTATAAAAAAAAAAATCCAGGAGTTATATCACTATACCGAGCCTTCAGCTATATCAATGCCAACATAATATCCAACTTTTGCCTTGTCCCATTTGATCAGATCACCACCCTGGTGTAAATAGATGAGATACAGAAACAGAACATTACCTCAATATTATTGATTAATATGCATACACATACATATCGGTGTGAATGTTAGCTGAAAAAATAGCACGGAAAAGGAATCTGTAGTACCTTGCCACAAGCAAGATCAAGAACTACATCCCCTTTTTTCGCATAAAGCTGAATTAAGACACTTTTGATCTGTTGAACAGAACAAAGTTGAGACAAACTAAACCACTTCATTACATTGCATAACATAAAATTACTTAGGGACAATGTGTTCAATGATATAGTAAAACATACCCAATTATTGAGTTTCTTTAAATGAATAATAGGACTTGCTTCTCGCTCTTCCAGAGTTTGATTGGTCCTCGCACTGTAATGGTCAGCCACTTTCCTGGCAAAAATCTTTGTACTCTCATCCTCTAGAAACTCTGCATCACCTGACCAGAGCACAAAACTTCAGAACAAACATATACAAACAACTCACATTTGATGAAGATGCTGAGTAAAATCAAGCAAAATAATAGATTACGTTTGGGAACATATGAACTAGGATTTTAAAAAACAAAATGTATTCCTTTCAGTTTCCTCTGATTTCTTCAGCAGCCATATGCAGGGTAATGTTTACAACTTTCTAAAACCATGTCCCAAAAGTAGTATAAATGCAAATTTTGGTATTAAAGTTTCTCTAGTAGCTAAACCCAGGTCAAAAAATGTATAAACCAACCAAGATAATCAATAAACACATCATGAACCCAGGAAAACGAAATCAAGTAATATGGGTTTTATTGACAAACAAAACATACCTTCGGGGTTGTATTTAAATTTGGATTGAGGAGGTCCAAGAGAGGCCGATGGTGAAGATTCCGAGTAACCTCGTTTCATGGCCTGTGATCTAGAAATCCCCCAACTTTAATGACGATGAAATCTACAAATTTTTGGAGTCGTGTAAGGGATGAAATGTAGTAGAGTTTGTATTTATCTCATAGATTTGAAAATCTTGTGGTTTTAGTTGGCACAGAGAGACGTCGTCTGGAGGGAAAGAGAGAGAGAGAGAGAGAGAGAGAGAGAGAGAGAGAGAGAGATGCAGAAGGCTTTCCTCTGCTGTCCCTGAGAAGTATGTGTACTTTTCGATTCGGCGTTGTGAACGTGGTGATTTTAGGTATACGCATCACTTTCACACATATACAATATTATATTTATCAAGTTTTTCGTATTAAGTAATATGTCAAAATTTTTATCATTAAATATTAATAAAATTTTATATTTATATTTAACTGTAAAAACTCTGATACATGAATAAAAAATGAGTAATGTTACGTGAAATTTAAAAGTAGATTTAAAAATTAGACTTGATAATTTCAATCATTGAATAGGTAGTGGGTCCCAATAAATATTAAGATTCACAATAAAATCAATAGTTGAAATTATTAAATCTATTTTTTAAGTTCATATAGCATTTCTCATAAAAAATTTAATAAAAAGTTTTGGTCAACATAGGAATGTTGATTGTACGGTGGTGTGTAAACCAAAAAGAAAAAAAGAAAATTTGCATACAAGCACCTACTGATTTTGTCGCATAGCCGATCCCAAATAATTAAAATTAATATATCCCAAATAATTAAAATTAATATTTTTTTCGTGTACGACCAAAAACACAAAAAAAAAAAAATAATTTAAATACAAGCACCTAGTGATTTTGCCGGATAGTCGATTCCAAATAATTAGGATTAGTATTTTTGTCGTGCAGAAATTAGTATTAAATACAAATAACCTAATTTAGATACAATAATTCAGTTTAACTCGCTTTTGTATAAAATATTTGTTATCTTTTATTTTTTTTATTTCTTAATAAGGAATTGTGTGAATCATTGTAAAATTAGTAGGTTTCTTACTTTACTCAGTTTTGTTAGTAAAGAAATCATGTTAATTTTTAATTTTTTTTTTTTGGTTTACAATATATATATATATATATATATATATATATATATATATATATATATATTGATCAAAAATAAATAAATGAAATTGATATCAAAATATATATATATATATAATTGATCAAAAATAAATAAATGAAATTGATATCAAAATACAATATATATATATATATATATATATATAATTGATCAAAAATAAATAAATGAAATTGATATCAAAATATTTGATACTATTTAGTACACACTTGAATTAGAATTTATATGTGCGACAAAGACGTGATTTGGACACAATTGAACCCGAATTTTACAATTTAGGGGTGTAATTTAAATCGGTTAGAGCATCTTTAAGAAAAAATGGCTAAAATTATTAAAAGGTTAAAATCATGCTCCAACAAGAAAATGTTCAGAATAGGTAAAATACAATTTCATTACAGTGATGTTTTTTATATTTAGAGTATCACTATAACATCATGTATAAATAGTTTATAATATATTTTTTATCCTATTGTCTTTTCTTACCTCTCTTGTCCATTCATTATCTTTCCTTCCATTCTCTCTCTCTCTCTTTCTCTCTCCAATAATAATTAAAATATAAAAATTCTGTTGCAATGTGTATTAAAAAACTTAATAGCTAAAATTAAAAAAAATGTACTTTGGATAGCTAAAATACAAAATATTATTGGTAATGCTATTAGACAAGTTATGATCGACCCACCCAACTTACAAAGCTTTCAACTCTAGCCCAATTTTGCTTCAGTTTTTAATTTGAATAGTTTAACCTAAGTATTACTCAATATGGACTCGAGTTGAAATCAAAAACTCACTACAAATGGAATGAGAATTGGATATTTTATGGGCTATTCTCACCCCTAAAATATTCATTCTCACCCCATTTCTTCTTTGCACTCCACTTAAAATTATTTTTTACCTTGTTCATCCCAACATATAAGATTTAACATCTCTTTTTCTAACCATAACCCCATCCCACCTTTCACCTTTAAAAACCCTAACACCCCTATCCTTAAATTCTATCTTCAATTCTACTAAAAGAATTTAAAATCACAGTTATCTAAACCAACATATGAAAAAAATGAGATAATGACTTATTATTAACTGAATCAATCAAATAAATAATGAAAAATGTTCAAAGCACATCAGTGTCATGGCGTCCTTGAGACCTTGACTTACATAACCGATTATTATTTGGAAGATGTCTATTTATTCATAGTCTTCAAAAAATCATTCGCAACCTTAATTCCCCTTTTTTCGACTATAACATAAAACTCTAACTTTGCAAGTTCATTTACCATATATTGCACTAACACTGAATCTCCATAACATGTGGACGAAATTCAATTCCACTTAAAGTCTTTGCCATTTGAGAACCAACATCATTCCCAACTTAGCTTCTCTGCTACGATATGGGTGGTGATAATGGTGGGTGTAGGGTGGTGGAGATTTGGGTGCTGGGTGGATTTTATGGCTTAGATGGTGGCCATAGATTTAGAATGAAAATAGGGTGGGAATAGTAAATGAGGTGAGAATGGATATTTTGCGGGTGGGAATAGCCCCAACTAATTCCACCAACCAAATTCATTGTCACCAAATTGGATCACATACTGGAGATCTAATCCGATTTTATGAATTTAGCCATGCTTCGGGTTTGGATTGCCATAAGCCGAGGTTCCCACCCGAACACTTCCCGGATTCAAAACGATTTGACTATTTTCGGCCAAGCCCAACCTGACTGTTGGAGATCTTGGCCCACGTCTTATATTTTTTGGTTGTCAGGTTGGCCCGCCCAAGTTACGCTATCCCAACCGGAGAACAGTAGAACCCTGTCACCAAACACAATTTAGGGCAACCCAACAAACTCACTCTCTGTCACCCTCTCTTTTCAAAACCCTATTTCACCCCCTCATCCGATTTTCCCCCAGCCGCTCCCAAACTCCAATAAGTCCCCCCCCCCCCCCCCGGCGGGCCAACAGAGAGAGAGAGAGTCAACAATGGGTCGAGTGATCAGAGCACAGCGTAAAGGAGCAGGCTCCGTCTTTAAGTCCCACACCCACCACCGGAAAGGCCCGGCTCGTTTCCGTTCACTCGACTTTGGCGAGCGCAACGGCTACTTGAAGGGCGTTATCACCGAGATCATCCACGACCCGGGTCGAGGCGCCCCGTTAGCCCGAGTCACCTTCCGCCATCCTTTCCGCTTCAAGCACCAGAAGGAGCTCTTTGTCGCCGCCGAGGGCATGTACACTGGCCAGTTCGTGTACTGTGGCAAGAAGGCCAATCTTGTCGTCGGAAATGTCTTGCCTCTCAGATCTATTCCTGAAGGTGCTGTGGTGTGTAACGTCGAACACCATGTGGGTGATCGTGGTGTGTTTGCCAGAGCATCTGGGGATTATGCGATTGTGATCAGCCACAACCCAGATAATGGGACCAGTAGGTAAACACCCGAAGCCTATGCTTTTTTAATATGCGTATATTTATTATTAATGAATTTATTCGTTTTGGTGTCTACTGATTTGTTTAGTTATCACTATATGATTGAATTGGTAATGTGATTTTGCATCCTCTGGTAATGGGTAAAAAGGTTTACATGAAAGGCTTTTAATTTGTGTATTTATATGTGATTGATTGTTGTAGTGTTTTTTGTGCATTTTGGTCCCATTTGTTATGATTATGGTTACCACAATTCACCATACCTTAAATGACCCACATTCTGGCTACATGGATCTGAGATTCAAATCACCAAAATAGACGATCTTAAAATTGTAATACTAACTCAAAATCAATTCACTTTAGAACATGTAGCACAAATATAAAATATATATTAATTGACTACATGTATATAGATTTATAGTTATATATTGTTTTAGATAATAGAAAATCAAGCACAATTATAAGATAAACGATGACTAACTTGTGTTTATGAATGTTCTATAATATATAATGTTATATAATAGTGAAAATGATTTACATAAGAGTTGTAAAACGAATTACAATCCAAAATACCGTACCAGTTAAACTTACCCTCTTCGAACCGCGTATCTAAGAAAGTGTCGTACTATGTACCCGTATCCGTATCACGTACCAAAGCGTCTCACGATCCAGATAACATTGGTTATGATTTAGGGCTTGAGAATTTGTAAATTGTTTATTCAACTCTGTTAGCGGAAATATTTTCTTGCTTATACCTGGTTTTTCTAATGTTTTGTTTAATTGATGGATTTTATTAGTTTTGACATTTATATATTTGGAAACTGACAAATTTATCTTTATTGAAAATTATTCAGTTTTTCTGAGAGATTTTAGTTTTAGTTCATTCTGGGACAAGGATTTAATGGTCTTGGTTGTTTTAAAGCTTGTTAGTTTCGTCGTTCAAAGAAAAAGAGAAATTTGTTAATTTAGGGGAATGAATTTATCTGAATGTGAAGTCTAATGGAATTAGTGAGTTAGGATTTTGAATTTGTTTATGATTTTAGGCTTTGTTATGGAGCACGGGAACCACTTGTTGGAATTTGAATTGGAGTCCACATTAGTTCGAAGCATCAAACTCATTTTATTCCAATTGCAACTCGAAGGCATAAATTCTATGCTCCCAAACACAGCATTAGTTTATTACGGTTTATTCATCTTTCTTGTTATGAAGGCATTCTTCATACTTGTCCACCATAAAAATATCTGGCAAGGTTCAGTGTTTTAAAATCAATGTTAGTTGTGAATGGGGACACTTACAGATATGTGAATTAAGTGGCCTAAATCATTGTTGTTAGTATCGTACGATACGCGATACGTATCGTACGATACGTTACGATACAGCCCTAAAACGATACGGATCGTAGTTATGTATCGTTTTTGCGTTGTATCGTCCGATACACGATACGTTTTTACGATACGATACGTATCGGTACGATACGCACGATACGTGCAATTTTTTTTTTTTTTTTTTTTTTTTTAAAACGACGTCGTTTTGTGCTCTGATTTTTTTTTAAAAAAAACGACAAGTGAAGACTTGTTGGCATCCGATCACAATGATGATGATGATGATGCATTTTCAATTGAAATTGAAGATTGAGTTCAAAATAGATGTTAGAAATTTGGATTAGAAGTCTCTTTGGTGTTTAAAGTTTGAATTAGTGAACTATGGTTGTGAACTTTGCATTATAATAGTAGTGGATTATGTTGATAACTTGAATAATTGGTGGAGTATTAATGAAATGCTATATTTTTTATGAGTGTATGACTTTTTTTCAAAGGTATATATATTTTTTTATTATTTATTTAAAATTGCATCGTATCTTACGATACACGATACGATACACGATACGATACAATATTTGTATCTTACGATACGCCTTCCGATACACGATTTGATAACTATGGCCTAAATAATGTTTGTTGCTTTCGGTTAATAAAAGAAAATTGAATTTAGACCTTCGAAGCTGTTTGATAGTTAATGCGAAACACTTGAGTTTCCATTTGTTTGTCTGATAAGTTGTTTCTTCAAGGTATTTATGAGAACAAATGCACGTTAATAAATTTATCTGAATGGTAAATAGATTGTGAAATGCGCCACTGAACCCCTAAAAATTAGAGTTGTTTTTTCATATTAGCAGATATAATTTTTTATGAACTAAAGCTTGACTATTTGAGACCCGCTGCATCTAATACTAACCTATGGTGGCCCCATCAACACCAATATTCTAGTTAGATTTAATTTTGGATACATTCATATGGAATATGCCATAAGCAATTCATGTGCATCTTTCATTAAGTACTGCCTAATTAATCAGTTCTTATATACATAGTGTGGAAGTTAAGGTTTGTGAGGATCTGATGGGATGTGGATATCTTTTAGTTGGTCTTTTTTTTTGAAGGTAGCTCCTATTACTTAACTGTCTTGTAGTTTGTTATGCTATTTCAGTTGACATTTTATTGCTGTTGACAGGATCAAACTCCCATCTGGATCCAAGAAAATTGTGCCCAGTGGATGTCGAGCTATGGTTGGCCAGGTTGCTGGAGGAGGACGTACTGAGAAGCCGCTCCTCAAGGCTGGCAATGCGTATCACAAATACCGTGTGAAGAGGAACTGTTGGCCCAAGGTTCGTGGTGTTGCTATGAACCCTGTGGAACATCCCCATGGTGGTGGTAACCACCAGCATATTGGTCATGCTAGCACTGTTCGTCGTGATGCACCACCTGGCCAAAAGGTTGGTCTTATTGCTGCCAGGAGGACTGGTCGTCTCCGGGGACAAGCTGCTGCTACTGCTGCCAAGGCCGATAAGGGTGCTTAGTGGAACTTTTAAGGATGGTTTTATTTTTGCTATTTTCTTTAGTTTTGTTGTTGCATTGCAACATTGCCATGGTAGAAAAATACTAAGTTTTGATGGGAACTTTTGCAGTAATTGGAGTTTTTATGATACTTTATTGGACGAATATGTTTAAATTCAGTTTGCTTGTGTTCATTATTTCCATTCGATGGCTGCTTTGAGCACCCTAATGCAAAAGGTCACATTATTAACATATATCATGACTTCATGGGGTGGTTTGAATGTGTGTTCATTACTCAAATGCAATCTTATGATGAGGAGGTCATGGAAAAGAAATATAGCTGTTTTTTGAGCATTTATCTTGGCATCAATGGATGGTTTGAATGGGTAAGAATTAGTCTTTGTTTACATATTGATGGTTTACTTGGGAGATCATGGGTACGAAATAGCTAGTATTTACCGAATATTGATTGCAAAGACCATCCTCTATGCAAACAGGTCCAACTGTGACTGAATCATGCAAGGTGCCAATCCTTGGCTATTTCTGGCTGGGCAGTCAGCTGAATAAGGTGAGTTTACCTTGCAGCTAATGAAAGGTTGATGATTTTTCTAATGAAGATTGCAAGCCATGATGTTAAAAGTAAGGTTGTTAATCGAGTTGAGCTATTCAAATTTGACTCGTTTTTGGCTTTGTTTGTTTTTAAACGAGTTGAATTTGAACAATTATTTAGACTCATTTAAAAAAATAAGACTAAAAAAGCTTGGTTCGAGTTTGTTTATATATAAAATAATTAAGTCATTCAGATTTTGTTTGTTTTGTAGACCAAAACACACAAACACACAAATACATTAAAACACATATTTATACACCTAAACACACACACAGGATGAGGGTTGGGCTTGGGTGCATAGCCAAAAAATTAGTTTAAAGTGCACACATTAATAAATTCTATTTTTTTTAATTGATTGTAGAAGGATTAAATATTGGAACTCATTATTAAACTTAATGTCACAATATATTAGATAGTGAAATTAGCTTCCAATAGAATTGGTCAAAAGTTAGTAATCCTTTAGGTATAAGTTTTTTTATTCTAATCCATATCTTATGAACACAACAATTAAGTGGACACAATTAAATATATTTAAATTTTATTTTAAAAACAAAAAACCAATGTCAAGTAAAAAATTTTTTGGGAGGGCATGTGCCTCCCCTAGTCCAATGGTAGCTCCGCCCATGCTTAGGTCCAATTTTAGGATTAGGGTCAGGGTCTAGTCCATGGTAGAGGTCCAATCCGGGGGTGTGTTTGTGTATGTTTTCATGTACTAATGTGTGTTTGTTTTGGTGTACTAGTGTATTTTTTGATATATTACTGTGTTTTTAATGTACTAGTGTGTGTGCATTTTGATATTTTAATATATAAATTAAATTTTATTGCTTTTATTATTTGATGGAAAGATAAATACTCAACACAATATATATTCATTTATAATCCATCTCAATCCACTTAATTAAAATGAGTCATATTATTTAACTCATTTAAAATCCACATTAATAAATATAGGGTGAAATTATTCTCACCCCACAAATTTTCATTCTATCCCATTTAATTTTTCATTATCAAACTACTAAATTCACTCATTCTAGACCCACCCCCCTTGAGTAACTAAGCTCACTACATGCTATATGCACTCCATTAATAGATAAATTCACTCCTTTTATGTACACCTCTTTAATGAAAGAAGTTATCATAAGAAAAAAAAAATGGAAGAAGACAATTAATTTGAATATATAAATATATTTATGAAATAAGAAAAAAAAGAACCAAGCAAAATTGAAACAAGAAAAAAAAAACAACAAAAACGAAACAAGTTAAAAAAAAATAAACATGCCCAAACAAGAAAAAGAAAAGAACGAAATAAGGAAAATATAGAAAGAAATAAGCAAACCAAAACAAGAAGAAAAGATAAAAAAAAAAACTAAGCAAAGATTAAAAGAACAAACAAAATTACAAAACACAAAATCAAATATGAAAAAAAAATAAGTATCAAGTACAAATAATCGAAAAGAAAAAAAATAAGTATCAAGTATAATCACAAAATCGAAAAGAAAAAAAATAATAAATATAGATGTAAAACTTTAACAAAATAAAAAAGAACAAATAATCTAAAAGCATAAATATACATATACACATATAAATTTTAAATAAAAATTATTAAACTTAACAGAAATATCGAAACATACCAAAAATAATAAAAATCCATATAACAAACATGAAATCAAACATAGAATTAAATTGAGAAATAATACTAACTTGTATTCCACTGGAAAAATTCATATTAAAAAAGTGTTTTTGTGAGTGTATGAGTTGAGATAGAGAACGAAACTCTAATTATGACAAAATATAAAGTGAATTTACTTATTAAAAAGAATATATGAAGTATGAGGTAAATTTAGTTATTAATATGGTGATTATAAAAAATATGGACTTAGTAATTTGATAATGAAAAATTAAATGAGATAAAAAGAGAGAGTTGTGACGTGGGATTAACCCCCACTTATAAATATAAATAAGCAAATTATTTATTTATAGACGAATTGAATGAATTAACCACAAAATTTAGGCATTAATATTAATAAAATAATTTTAATTAACTCTGTTCTTCCCTCAGACATCAGAACTATAAATTACACATGGTCCCTCTCTCTTAAAGTCTAGCTAAAACCCTGCACTTGTGTTTGTAGAAAAAGCTTAAACACCCGATGGCGATGATGAGGGCGGCGGCGACGGCGACTGTGACCGCGGGGACTCCTCGAGGACTTAGAGGGTTATTATTCTCAACTTTATCATCAAGTTTTCCATTCAATCCACCGCCGACGAATCAAGAGAAGCCTCCTCCTGCTGAACCCTCCACCAACCTCTTTGTCTCTGGCATGTCTTTCTCTCTTTCCCCCAAATACTCTTCATTTCTTTCAATGCTTCTTTCTTAATCTTTCGATTCTTTCTCATTTTGGTGCGTATTATTATCTGTAGCTCTGTTTTATACGTTAAAAATATGCACTTGCGCACACAAACACACAAATATCAAGGATTCCGCACTTCGCTATTAGCAGATCCATGGACTCTATTTTTGGTTACTGCGAAAAAGAAATACGTAGTTCTGATTCTCGAAGAAATGAAAAAGTAAGAGAAATTTTCTTCAACATACGTAGATACAATGATTACAGCGTAAAGATTTTTTGATTAATTGCTGTGTTGTGGAAAATATATTAGATTTTCATATTCTGGGTAATATGATTTGATTGTGCATCTATTGATGGATTCTGTTTGTATACATATTTAATTATCTTTTGGTATTGATCTCTAGGTATAGTATGCACCTTTGGTACAATGGGTGACCGTTTGTTATTTGCTCATCTGTCATACTTGTCCCTTGCTGATAAGTATATGTAACAAGCGTGTGCAAGTCAGTAGAAATCTAGAAGTTGTAATCTTGAATGCTATTGCCTACATCCACAAAGGGGGACGTGTTGAGCTCAAGTACCAGGTGGATGTGGGATATGGGTGCAAACATATTGCTTGCCCAAGTATACATAATTAGCATAAATAAAAAAATATGGCTTTTGAGTGAAAAAGTAGCTGTGATTCTGAAATTGGGTTAGATAGACACATGTACCAGATCACGCACCTGAACCTGATCCCCTTGGATAATGCCCCAGAAAGGTTGTTTCTGGGTCTTTAAGTGATATGGTGAGTGAATACAATTGTGGGTGCTGGACTGAGACTGTGTCTGCACATATGCATGCTGGTTGGATTTGTGGCATATTCGAAAGTTGGAGAATTATTATTTAGCACAGGAATCGTGGGTGGCTGAAACTGAGACCCAACGTAATTGAATTATTTTAACCGTCTAATTGCCTTGGATGTAATTGAGGGTGTAGTTTTTCATTTACACCCAACTGGCTGGAGAAGTAGCACATTATGAAGTTGAGTTACTGATCATGGAGCCAAATTTGCTTGGGAATTTGAGTTGAAAGTTAAATGAAGGCCTTGAACTAATTATATGGCCCCTTGCAGTTGGAACTTGGAAGTACTTGATTAAAGGTTACATAGTAAGTTAATGATAACATATTTTGAGAGCTTGAAACAGTGATCATTATCTGTAGAACAAAATAAATGTGGATTATTCGGTTAAATTGGAGGATTCAAGAGCAAAACTAAAGTCTGCTAAATGGCCAAAGGAGCCACTAAATCTTGCTAAACTTTCTAGCTTCAAGTGTCACATGAAGTATAGGAAGATTTATAATACTTGCAGTTACTGTATTAACGTAGTGAAGCTGAGTCTAGCATCGAGTTTTCCGTCTCCTCTTCTGGTTTCCAAACCTATATCTGAGAACACCTTACAATTTTCAGAATAAAGTAAGAAACCGTGTTGGATGCCATTTACTTGTCAAACAATGTTACTCATCCCACGGAATGAACCTGATAGGTTATATATAGAGATCTCCTTTAAGAACTTCTTGAGATCTAAATGGTTTTTTTCTGGAGATGATAGTTTTCTTGTTTTCTACTTATCTGCGACCAAAAAGTTTCTTAATGATGTGGTAATTAAAACATTCACTTGTATCTTGTCAAGAGATGATGAATCATCTAGTGCCTTCTTACCTGGATGATTATGGTTTTGTATCTTCTACGATAAATAGTTAGGATGTGCGTCGCCGTCTGTAGATGTATATATCATCTTTTGCTTGAGTAATATTTCTAGCCTTTCCAGTGGGACAGGTGCAGGGTTCTAAGCCTAAATGAAAAATCAGTTAGTGACGTTCTTTTTACTGTTGGAAAACTTAAAATATTGTTTTTTGTGGTACTTATAGTTATCAAAATCGTACGATTCACGATTCGATTCGTACGATTCGGATCGATACAGGTATAAAACGATTCGTATCTTATATGAGATCGTTTTACAGTTAAATCACACCAGAATTTTACGATTCGTACGATTCGATTCGTATTGCCCGAATCACAGAATTCAATCATTTGTTTTAAAACCCAAATTTGGCAAAACGACGTCATTTTGTCTGCTAAACAATAAAACGACATCGTTTTGTTTGTAGAGGAACCCACACCCTAATAAAAACTCAACATCCTAGCTCGTTCTCTCTCTCTCACGTCATCTAAAGCTTGCCTTGCGTTATCTAAAGCTAAAGGTCACAGCTAAGGCTCTCGCATGATCGGTTGATTTTTGCTCTCAATTATTTCATAGGTAGTTTGTTAGGTTTTAATTTTTTGTTTCAAAATATTGACCTGTATGTTTTATCCCAATCAATTTTCTTATTTTTTCTTTTTTCATTCATATTTATAACCTAATTTATACTGGGTGTCACTATTTTGGTTCTTGAATAGCCTTGATTCTTTAATGAATTTTTTATCTTCAAGTTGCTGAATTTAAAATGGTTAAGCAAAAGATGAAAATAAAGCAAAAGACTAGCGTCTTTCTATTTAGATGACGTGATTATGTCAATTGATTATTTTTAGAATTCAACGATGTTCAATATTCAATATTTTAAATATGTAGTATTATTTTTTATTTTTATTCAAATTATTTATTGAATCTTACGATTCACGATTCGATACGATTTATGATTCTCAAATTTAGGATTTCGATTCACGATACGAATCGCGATTTGACAACTATGGTGATGCTTTCATTGATTTGTTTCTCTTCTGCTGGTTTCTATGGTCATGATACTATTTTGTTATCAATCTTGCTTTTATATTTGTGCTGGGCTTCTCACGGGTGGTTGCTCTTTTCTCTATCGATGCAGTTTTGACTAGATTTGGTTCCTGTTCTGTTTTCAGGGCTTAACAAACGAACAACTTCAGAGGGACTTAGAGATGCCTTCGCAAAGTTCGGTGAAGTGGTGCATGGTACGTTTTACTTCTGCATGTCTGTAGAAAATTTCAGGAGAGGAATGCTCCTTTATAAAAAATTTACTGAACTTCTGCTTCCCTGTTTCTTGTAGCTAGAGTTGTGACTGATCGGGCATCAGGATATTCAAAGGGGTTTGGCTTTGTACGATACAATACTTTAGAAGAGGCTGCGGCAGGGATAAAGGGCATGGATGGCCAGGTGAGCTGACACAACCCAAACTCTTTATACGTGTTCTAAAAACAGGCATATAAAGAGTTGTGTGGTCTCATCATGCGCAAAATGTTGCGGTGGTCTGGTTAGCATGATCATCGTCATTTTTTCCCTGCAATGTATATGAGTAGTAATAATGTTCTCTCTTTCTGTTTGATTGGTAGTTCTTGGAGGGATGGGTTATATTTGCGGAGTATGCAAGACCTAGACTGCCTCCTCCCCCACTTGAGAGCAATGGATCTATGTATGGTCGCCAATAGCTCCTGTATACGGTAGAAGAAGCTTCT
The DNA here is from genome assembly GCA_963454935.2 of Ilex paraguariensis. NCBI lineage: Eukaryota > Viridiplantae > Streptophyta > Magnoliopsida > Aquifoliales > Aquifoliaceae > Ilex > Ilex paraguariensis. The sequence goes on along the minus strand of CAUOFW020003037.1, from coordinate 18,465 downwards.
CTCTTTCAGATATTGCACTCATTTGTTCAGAGGAGCATCTGATTACTTTTGGAAGAAAAAAAAGAGAGCAATTGATGAATCATAGCTCTTGATTTTGCCTCGATCACAATTTTATTATTGTCCCTTTGTGTGGAACTTTTTGAATATGGTTGACATGAAACTGAACTCGTTGAATTGAGAGGTATTTCTATTTCAAAGGTGCTTATTAATCAGTTATCTGCAGAACTCTGTTGGTTTGCTATTCATGTGGATTCCGTTAAATTCATTACGTACTACTTATCTGTAATACTATTTTGTAGATTATTGTTTGTGGGTCGTGTGGAGGAAGTCTAAAAAATTTGGAATTTTGGGTTGAGATTGAACCATAAATCATTTGATGGGTAACATCATAGGGAAAACAAAAGCAATGTGTAAATGGTCATTAATTAGCTTCTTAAACTTTAGGGAAATGTTATTATGAAATTTTATTTAGAGATCTAATGATGTATAATCATTGAATTGATTGTGAGTTATATCAAATATTGAAAATTACAACTAATTCAATAGTTGTATTGAAGTCATATCATTATATTTCTAAATAAGGTTCCTATAACATTACTCTAAACTTTAATATTACATAAGATCAAGTGGCTTAGTTCTGGCTATTCATCAAACACCACTTTTCTGTTTCCCCAACCGAATAACAGAAGGAAATAGAAAGAAAAATCCTCCCACGAACACAAAAAGATAACATCATAAAGCCCTATTACACACAGGAAGCTTAATTTCTCAACCTGATGAAATTTTTTGAAGAAAAAATCAGAACCTGGGATCTCCCTAAGCAACCGTCCATGCACTTTCTCCACCTTCCATCCCGGCCATGGTGTCGAACAACGGCCTGTTTAATGTCTCCGGCAAGTAAAAGGCAAGAACACCACCCACAACCCCACATACTCCGAACACCGCAAACGGTATGTGACTACCCAAAACCACCACAAATGGTGCCAATATAGCTCCCATTTGAGCAGCCTGTGTTGCACATCCAAGAGCTGCATTTCTCACCACAGTCGGAAACAACTCAATTGTATATATAAACAGCAAATTATACGTTCCGGCCATCCCAAAAATCCCCAAAATTCCACAGGCCATCCTCACTGTCTTCCACATTCCATAGCTTTTCAACAAGCTCCCTATAATGCAGAAGAACCCACTGAACCATTGTGTCCCAATCGCCAATGGCTTCCTTCCAAACTTGTCCAGCAAAACTGCTGTTAATAAGAACGCAGGCATTTCTGAAACTGCATTAAGGAGTACATTGAGGTAGATATTGGTTTCGAGGTTGACGACATTTAAGCTAAGGCCATAGTACACCACTGAGCATGAGAAATTAATGGCGATGACGAGGAATAAACGCCGGCGAGTCAGTGGTGACTTGAGTACGTCTATGAGAGACCCAGTTATGGCTTCTTTAGTTTCTTCCACTACTGGGTTCTTATTGATTTGGGCAACATTTGGGTTGCCGCCGGCTTCGTCATCGAGGGCAAGAGAAACGCCGTCGGGTAGGTGGTTACCGTTGGATTTGGCAATGTTCCGCATGATTTTCATCGCTTGATCGATCTTTCCACGAATAAGGTACCACCGAGGAGACTCGGAGACGAAGGGGAGGATTACGACCAGGAAGAGGATAGAGGGAATGGAAGACGCAATATAAAGAGCTCGCCATGATCGGAAAATGTAAGCTACGCCGGAGAGAATTGCAATGCCGCCTGAGAAGAAGTAAAATGTGGACATTCCGGCGATGCCTCGCTTGGTTGGGCCAACGGGCTCGGTGGCGAGGACGAAGGCACAAAGGCCAACACCACCGGTGCTAAAGCCGGTGAGAAGACGACACAAAGCGTAGATCCAGTAGTTCGGTGATAGTGCCGTTAGACAGCCGAAGATGGCGTTCAAAATACACACCACCATTAGAGATCCTTTCCTTCCCAGTCTGGAGTCGGAGAGATGGCCAAATATTCCGGCGCCTGAAAAATTATATGCACCAAGTATGAGTGCAAAGATTCTAAATAAGTTTAAAATTGGGGTATTTGAATAACTAAGTGGTTATTGTTTCTTATGATTTTCTAGTAAAGGATCTAATTTAGAAACACAATTGATTATCTCGGCCGAAAGTCACTTAATAATAAAAAAAATGATTAACAATAAATATATTTATATTCATATCTAAAATCAAATCACAAACATAAAAAAGAGATAAATAATTTTAAACACCGGTTACAGTGGAGGGGTAAGAGGTAATGAGCGGTAGTAGTGATCGTAAGAGACGGTAATAGTTGTGGTGGATGATAATGACTGTGGTGGTAGTGATAATCGTAGGTGAGAACGGTAATGATAATAGTGGGAGTCATGGATGACAAAGGTGGTGATGGTGGTGGATGTGGGTGGTGGTGGGCAACAGTGATGATTATGGTGGTGACGGTGGTGGGCAGTGATGATGGTGGTGGTGGGCGACGACAGATGCTTTTAGGCAACAGCATGATGGGTGGTGGTGAATGATAATAGTGGTAGGTGTGGTGGGGGTGGGTGATAGTGACTATTGACGACGAGTGGTAGTGGGAAACAATTTAGTGGTGGTGGGTGGCGACGATAATAGTGAGATGATAATGATAGTGATAATAAATATAAGAATTAGACGACAATGGTGGCAGTTATGACGGTGGTAATGGTGCAGAGGTGATTGTTGTCACAAAGACGGTGGTGGTGGTGGTGATAGTAGTAGGGTGGCGACATCGGTGGTGGTGGTGGTAGTTGTGATGGTGGGTGATGATAGTGGCGATGGTGGTGGTTGGTAGTGGTGGAGGCGGGCCAGTGAGAGTGGTAGTGAAACAGTTTCAAATACTATTTTTTTTTAAAGTAGTTATAAAAAGTTATAAGTTCTAAAATTACTTTTAAAAAGTCACTCCAAATACACTTTTAGGAGTCTATTTTCTCTACGACAGAAAAAGGGAGGAAAGGAAAAACTTTCCTTTGTTTGGTATGAAAAAAAAATAGGGTGAAATAAAAAAAAGGATGGAAAGGTGTTCTGCTTCGCCCGCCAAAGAAAAAAAGTCATCCACTTTTGGGAGAAAATATTCAATGTAACGGTGATATCGTGTTAGCATTAATGATATAATATCACTAATTAATAATAAAATATCAAATGAATAAAAATAAATTTCACTTTAATAGTTATTAATTTACATAAAATAAGAGTTTTTGGCTTGCATATGATCCGTTTTCCTATTTATGTACATATTATTAATTGGTGACACCGTTGCTGATGGAGTATCATCATTGAATGGAATATTTTTTCCACTTTTGGGCTGGAAGTAGAGAGAAATGGAGAACTTGAGTGGGGTTAGATCAATTTACTAATATGCCCTTTAAACCTAGCATATCCATCCATGACTTTCACAGTATGGTTGAACACTTTGGGAAAAAATATCCATGTGTAGACAATATGGAAACTACAAAGTAGGTTAACTGTTCAGGTCTAGAGAATGTGGTAACTACTTGTAGGTTAGCATGTAGATAAGAGAATTTTAATTTTAATAACTTGAATTTGTTTTATTTTTTTTTAAAATTTTAATCTTTTTAATTTGTAATAGTAAATAATTATTATTTTTTATGTAGCGGTAAAATGGTCAATTTCATTGTAAGGGTATTATGGTAAATTATGCTTGTATATATTTTCTTCCTTCTTATTTTTTATTCCTCTTACCAAACGTCGTAACGGATAAAAAGCACCACAAAAATTTCTACTTTCTAAGTGAAAGACAAGCACAACTCTGTATTTCATATACTATTCGTGAGCAAGTTAGCCTACTGACCAGAGTTATTCAAGACCTATCATTTATTGTTTAGTTAAAGCAACCAGTGGGATTGCACATGGAGACTCATCTTTTCCACTACATGCTAATGTGTTATAACAAACAACTCATTCACTGACACACCAAATATAGTAAATTTATTAATGATACATATTTTATACGAATTATGTTCATTTTTCAACAGACATTTAACGACTACTCCTAAGATAATATATCCCAAACCCGTAAGTGTTATCAAAAGAGATTCTTTGCTGTACAAGGACAGAAAATATTATGTTGGTGGTCTATTCTTATATCCATAACTCCGAAGTGACAAAAAAAAAAAATTGTTTAGAGTCAAACAAGTACATATAGAAAGAGATGCGTATAGGACTTGTATACTTCACATGTAAACTGAGGTAAGCTATGCTATTATTGCTAGGAATAAAAAAATATAGTGGTAGTATAGAAACAAACTTCAACTTTCTTTTCTGAATAAAAAAAACCCAAGGCAAAAACAATAATCAATGTCAATTAATAGGGAGTCGGGGACAGACAAGCTGCTAGTTGGGAGAAAGTCTGTCACTTTCTCAAACAGCTAAAGTATGTGTATAGGATAAATTTGTGGAACCGAATAAATATTTTCTCATGTTGTATTTATAAGTTATTGCTTAGATTAGAGTATGAGTCTCTAAATTGACCTATTTAATTTGTAACTAGACTTCAAATAGTTATAATTTACCTGCACATTTAGATACGAGACAAGACACAAAATGAAGATAATATGAAAAAAAAAAACATTAAGAAAACATGGATAACTTGAGAAATAAATTTACTATCTATTTACGTCAAGTGGTTCAATGGGAAATCGGTCAAACTTCTTATCGGTTCGAGTCTTGGAGTTCACATTAGGGTTTAGTGGTTGACGACTATGCTATCCTAGCTATATTTGTTTTCGATTAAGAAGAATAACATGTATGATTAGAGATGTCATAATTTCACTAGCGAATATTTATCGAAATTGTCTATGCCCTATCTTTTGATCTCACCCCTTTCTACAAAAGAAAAAGAAAAAAGGAAAACAAAAACAAAAGCTATACTTTTTTTTTTTTTTTTGAACCGGCAAAAGCTATACTTGGAATAACTCTCTATATAACAATAATTATTAACCGATAGGAAAGGGGGAGAGAGAATCGGACGGCGTACCTATCATGCAGCCACCAAAAAACAAAGCCTGGACCAATCCAACCCGATACTTTTGTGCACATACCAAACCCCATTGGGCCACCGTTGAGCTTCCCGGACCACCGATCCACTCCCACGTGCCGGGCTCAAGTCCACAAACACTATTGGCCTCCGGCGAACAACCCGACCCAAGTCCACCATCCAAGCACCGCCATCCCGGTTCACGGTCGGCGAAGATCATGACCATGGTGTGAAAAGCCTCCAGAGCCCAAGCTAAGGTTGTCAACAGGAAGTGTCTTAATTGCCAAGACCCAAATTCGCCGCAATATTTTCGGAGCATGTCGTCGATGCACAGCTTCTGGGGTTTCCGGTCTCCATCGAGGGTTTTGACCGGAGGTATTAGGGGTAAACGGAGGTCATGGTCGCCGGTATCTGACAACGAAGACGATGTATTCGGCATATTGTCTATGTGAAGAGGTGGTGATCTAGTGATCTACTTCACATAAATGCTTGTTAGACTCGCTATGTGCATGGTGTGAATAGAATTTGTGGGGATATATACTAGCTAGTTTATATAACTTATAAATGAGTACCCTCGTGACCAAATACCAATACAACAATACCAATTAATTTGTAAATGAACGATGAAAAACTATTTATTGTGACTATTAATTTAATAATAGATTTTATTGAGTGTTAATAAGTGCAATTAATCTAAAAATTACAATATATTAAGTTATTTACATTAAGTCCCGATAATATTATTCATACACATTAGTCACTACGTTCCATTTTCTAGTTAATTTGGACTTATTTAAAGGATGATTATAGGTAGTCAAAAATTGTGGGGAAGGTTTTAAATTAAATAATGAAGAGAGGGTAATATGCTTTGGAATATATGGTGTCATAATCCAAAAGAAACCTATTTTTTGGGGTGTTTTGTTTCTGTTTCTTCTGGTGGACCAGAGCTAGTGGAAGTTTGTCAATAAAGGCCAGTGACTATACATAGATAACATGCTTTGGAGGATGGATCTGTTTGGCCAGACTTTATACATATCCTTCGTCTTGTGCCTTTTTATTCTTCTTTGCGTTATTAATAACGTTGGGTATATGATTAATGATGTTATCGGGTACTTTAGGTCTGCTCTTTTTATTCAATTTTATTTAATGATAATTTTTTGGTTGATTCCAAGAAGCTCACTCTCTCCTCGGCCCCGGGGTTGTGCCAGGTTTTAGTTTCTTTACGGTAAACATCATAATTAATTCTAATATTTTTAATTTTATTTTAAAACTGTTTTTAAATTTTTAATTATCTTATTTGAGCCTTTGTACTATTAATTTTGTGTCCGTGTGACATTCTTTCATCAATTTCAACCGTTAGAACAAACGGCTGTGTCATGCAGTCAATCATTTACTTTATATATCGTTTTTTATTTTAGAGGTGGAATAGAAAGAAAGACTTTATTGATACAAAATTAATAATTAAAAGACTAAATTAATACAACTAAAAGTAAAGTCTACTAAAAGTAAAGTCTGCTAAAAGTAAAGTAAAAAATTTGAGAACTAACTATAATTATGATATTTATCCTAAAAAAAATGAGAAAAAGCAAGTGGTGGTGTGCATATAGTGAATAGATTCAATCAGGCACTCAATTTTAAGGATGCATCGGAGGAAGAGAGAAATTGAGAGTTTTGTCCAAGAGAAAGAAAGTTTCACAAACTCTTGACCCCCTTAGTTGGGTTGGGTTGGGTTGGTGGGCCACGGGCCAACTCATACCAATGGCCAATGGGCAGTTGTAAGTGTAGCAACAGTGTTAGGCTCAGTTTCATGGAAGGGTGAGGCCATTCCCCCTCTAAAATATTCATCCCTAGCCCATTTATTATTCCCACCCTATTTTAAATTCATTCTAGTGACTAGTGAATCCTAAGTCTACAACCACAACCTACGCCATCAGATCAAACCCACCCAACCCCCAAATCTCCACCACCCCACATCCCTCATCTGTCATCACTTAGTTGACGACAACATGACAGTGAAGCAAATTTCGGATGATATTGATATATTTTGCCTTGTTGGACACCCTTTTACATAGAGAGAGAGAGAGAGAGATATGTTAGGATTACCAAGAAAAATCGCTGGTTTGCCTGGATTTGTCGGAGCTGTTTTGGCACAGAGAAAGAGAGAAATAAATCGGTGGACATAATAGCAAATAAAAAGAAAGAAAATAAACTATTGGAAATACTTAAAAAAGTATGTAACATGTGTAATTAATAATTCAAAAAGATTGCGCCGAAATCTATTGACAAACGAGATCCTTATATTATATTTGATTCTAATTTTTACTTAAATTTTTGAGGTGGACCAACTATAGAACTAAAATTATGAGGCTTCTCAAATTGTGGGGCGTAAAGCCTATGCTTTAGCAGCCACAAGGTTGGGTTGGCCTTAGATACGAGCACGATGCAACTTAAAATTTGAGCTCTAAAAAAATTAATTTTACAATAGTAAATTTTTTTTTTCCCTTTTTTTAATTAAATAATTTAAAATTAATTTCTATCAATTATTTTCTTAAAAAAAATCAACAATATTTTTTCAAAATACACAACCTCAAAAAAATGTCAACACTTGTACACTATCTTATATCAAAAATATCAGAAATAAAAAGTGTATTGAGCCTCAAATAGTCAAAAAATTTAAATGATTCGGCTTATGATAGAAATTGACAGAAAAAAATAGGAAAATAAAATTCAAAGTGTTATCTATTTTATTAGATAGATGTTTCTTTTCGACCTGCTAGATTTTGTTTGTTATCAATTGGTAAGCATTTTAAATAAAAAAAAGGTGTTCGGAATTACTTTTGAATAAGCTAATATTGATTATACCACTTAAAATGAGCTTATAAGTAGAAGCAAAAAAAAAAAGAAAGGATAATTCTAAGTTCTCCAAAAATATTTTTACACGTGCGCATTTCATTTTAGATACATCATCACCAATACCACTATCCGACAATTGTAAAAAATTGTTTTAATATTTTTGTAAAGAATACAAATGAGAGATGTTCAAACTCTCTATTTTTCTGTAGACACCACTTTTATACACTACATCTCTTACATAAATTGATATGTTATAGTCCAAGTTATTGAATATTTAATTCACACAGCGAGACTTACAAATCTAATGAGCAATGTTGATGTGACGTACAAAAGTGATAGTATTGTCGTCTTTCTAATATACATTCAAAACGGAAGAATTTTAATTTATACAGAAGAAGTGTCGTCGTGTACATTTGACAATCAAAGATTTACGATTAATGAGTCGTTGAGATCTACTGACCAATTTTGATAGCATGCGCCAACGACCAAACCTTATGAAAAGAGTAATACTATTTGAACTTAAAAATTTGATCTAATTTGTTAACATAATGATGTGACTTCATAAAAATTATTAGATCAACACCAAATTCTAATGTTTAATGGGGTCCATAGTGAATCCGAATGTCACAGTAAATTAGATTAGTAAATTATGTCAATAAATTAAGTCACAATAGCATTGCCCTTGCACAAAAATATGTACAATCCATCCTAGTTGGCAAAGGTGCATTATCTCTACAATAAATGGCTTGGTAGACATAGCGTCTTACATTGATGGCATGATAGACATGGAAGAGAGGCCCCGAGCAATGCTTGCAAAGTTTATGGATTGGTTGAAATAGTCTCACAATTTATGGTGTCCTATTTGTCTGTTGGTGTCCTTGTCTCTACTATCATTTGGTGATGCTTTACCACACCGTCGCTGCCATTGACACAACCATACCCACCACTATTAATGTGTCTTATAAACCACCTTCTGTGAAATACTTCTTTAAGAGATATTTTTTAAATTTCTTTAAAAAAATCACAAGTTTGCTACTACGACGGAGTAAATTATGCGACGGTTATACTATTGGACTCTTAAATAGTACAGGCAAGAATAAAGATTTCTAGCCTAACTAGAGTTACCATATAGTATCCATGGTAGTATATAGGTAGGTAACATATTGTGATCCATTCGGTCGGCACAACTCAGGCAAACATAAAGTAGAGTGTCCTATAGCTTGAGCATGGAACTCTTGATGGTTAGTAAACTAGTATAAGAACGTATCAGAGAAGATTTCCCTATTATATAATAACATCGATCCAAACTCAAACAAAGAGTTTTCACATGACATAGGCAAGTGCCATTGGAGGCCAATGTGAGGGTGCAAAAAAGAATTCCACCTGACATAGGCAAGATATAAAATATAAGACCTAAATATTATGAGTGGAAGGAGCTACACATTAACCTAGGTTTCTTAAGTCGGTATTCTACCACTTGGTGGTTTTCTATCTTTAACCATGGGAGATCTTATTTCACAAGACCCTTGATTTCAAGTTGTTAGGTATCTTTGAATGTGCTTGTTACCCAGTTGTACGTTAATCACAAACTTGATTTACGAGCTATTCGGTGTCTTTTCTTGGGCTATAAGTTCCCGACATAGAGGGTATCGTTGCTTTGACCTCAACTGGTCATCTTATCAAGCGAGAAGTCTACAAAACTTAAGTATAAGGATGAAAATAAACCGCTTTGGATTGAGGCTTAAACTTTTGGGTTCGACTTGTAGTTTGTATATAATTGTGCATAAGCCGAGATTCTAACAGTTGTTGGTTCTCTCTGGTTTATTGCTCTGTACGAATCCAAATGTAGGCATCAATTGGTCATCTTCTCATGCAAGAAGCCGGCATGTTCCAATAAAGAAGTGATCTGACTCAAGTACCTAAGCCATATATGTGAAGGATGCTCCAAACGTCAACTGTTTTCACACTGCATATTCCTTAATTTTTTGAAAACCAGTAAGCAATGGGACCTGATACAATGCATGCTAATGTCCAAACCCGGACCAGCAACTTGTTTTACGCCTCACATGGCGATCTTGCCACCATCTGCAATACACCAACTAATACGATGTTCATAAGTGTGTTTAAACCTTCAAAGTTTTAATTGTTTTTTTTTTTAAATTCAGTATTGATCATCCACAGGAATGAAATAGAAGAAAAATAATTGGAGGAGAATATTTGAAGAGGGTTGTTGAAGATTTCAAGTTTTGAGGTGAGGGGCGGCCCAATGTAAACGGGCCTGGCGAAAATTAATATATTGAATATTTTATTGATATAAAAATTATTTTTCTTATTTTTAATATACCAAAATACTGATCAAGTTTTCATATTCAAGTTTTGTCAATAAATTTTTTTCAATAGATTATAGTTAAACCATTCAATTTTTCTTATGATATAGTTGATTATAAATAATATTTTATCAATTTAAGTTTTGAATAACTTCTTTCTATTGAAGTACCTATTATTAACAAAATTTTATAAGTAATGCATGTATTAAGGAAAAAAAAAATTTAGTCTATTTATTTAGTTTAGTATTTCAATTGTAATGTTAGTTTCAATTTTTAAAACTTTTAATTTTAAAAATAAAACTAAGTCATCAATATCAATATAGGCATCATAAATAAAGTGTTTAATAAGAAAAATTTATTCTATACAATGGACAATAAAATACACTAACTGCTTAATCCCTATACTTTCGCGCCCAAAGAGGGACCACATACAATTTTTTAAAAATACAGAGGATATTTTTATAAATTAAAAATTTGGTAGGACTAAAATTAGTCTACACATCAAAAGAAAGACCATTGCATAATTAACTATTTTATTTTTTATAACATGATTGCTTATATTTTTCTATCCCCAAAAAAGTTACTGTGTGTGTTTGTCGTTAAATGCACTTTTGTTCTACCAACTCGCTCCTAAAACTTTAAACCAATAATCTTTAATAGCTGCAAAGAAAAATAAGTAAATTTTTCCTTAGTCTTTTTTATATAATTTTTATCTTGGAGAGCATATAATTTTTAAGTACAACCTATTTTAGGCATTTCAACATTAAATACAGTTACTTTACTTCTTTTTTTTTTTTTTTTTTTTTTTTTTTTTTTTCTGTTTGTTATTGAGGATTTTGTATTATTGCATATCGAATTTGAATTTCAATTTGGAATATATCGGTCGTTTACCTTAAGCATTGATTTTGAAGGTACACTAAGTAGATTGCAACAGTTAAATTTTACGTATTCGTTAGTAGAATTACATACATGTTCGTTATAATTTACGTAATTTTGAATTGTGTTTTGTTTTATGTACTTGTGTATCCATAATAACATACATGCATCTTCTTCTCAATTAAATATTGATGCACTTATATCGTGGATGTACATATTCATATGATGTACTCGAATAATCGTGTATGTTGTTCGTCGGATATGATATGTCTTATACATATGTAAACACGTATATATTAATTACGTATATGTTGTGTTTTTTAATGCAATTTTTTATGTGTGTAATCATGAATGTTTATGAGTGTGACTATCTTTCATATTCAATTTTTAGTTCTGCTGAGGATAGTTATGTAACTCATGTGATAAAATTTTAGTTATTTGTTTATGTATCTGATGTTCATTTGTATGTGTTTGACGGTTTGAACACTTCTTTGATTTTTTTAGGTACATAAAATTAAATTATCATTGGGTGTTCATACATTAAAAACTAAATATTATATTTCATATAGAAAGGGAGATTACATCTGTGAATCAATTTTTTACATTTGAAAAAAATACAAAAAGATCATTTTTTGAGGTCCTTCAACTCTGCCTCAAACTTTTTGGCCTTATTCCTCTCCTTTTTGCAGCTTTCAGTTGATTTTTTTGTCATTTCGTTCCGCTCGTTTCGTTCTTTGTGGAACATGTACAATTGAGATTTCAAACGATCGATATTTTTTTACATGAGATCTTGTTTGGTATGTGCTTTTTGAAGAAAACTTATAAGCATTTGTATGTTATTCTGTGTTTTTTGCTCCCTTAATTGATTCATTATTTTATGTGTTTGTATTCTGGTTTTTTGATACGCTATTTATAGATGTAATCTGTGCCAGAAGACATAAAGTAATGTAAATAGTTTTGAGATGAATGTTTATAGCCGTTGGATTGTTTTATTTGAGACCGTCAGATGAATATATTGAAACCTGTCTATTTTATATTATAGAATTTCCATGGACTAGATAAAAAGATGTAAATATATGTTTATTAGAGGGTTAATTGCGTAGTTAATTGAAGAGACGTCTCATCTCAATGTATCTGTTCCAAAGATATACTGAATTCAACCGCCACTAATAAATGTATTTTAATGTACATGCGAACCACTAGTTAACGGGTACGTTAATTGAGAACATGTCATTTTTTTTAGTGTATCTGTTTGACGATCTGTGTTTATAGAGAAAAATATATATTATAATGACGTAACTTTTTAGGATAAATGTGTCAATTACGTGATAACATTGTCGTTATTTTTGCAATTTTAAAGGCTGCTAATTATGTCTATTATTTTAACTTTTCAACAGGGACTTAATCTAAAAACAAATTGATGAGTGGATTTTTGTTTTTTGAAATTCTATTGAACCTAGGTACCGACCTCAAAAAAAATCTTTATAAAACCACTCGAGCTTTATTGCGCTTAACGAAATAGAGAGAATCTTTTTGGCCTAACAAAGTTAGAAATTGATTTGAGCTTTATAAGTAAAGGCCTAAAATACTAAGAACTACAATTTTTGGAGCCCTCTAAAACTAAGGGTCCAAGAAAACGACCTTAATGGCATATGCCTAGGAACGGCCCTGTTTAAGGTTGCTTATATCCGACTTTCTCCGGATACTGCAATAGCACGAGTTGCTTTTTATGAAGATTTCAAGAAAAGTTTTAAAATTTAGTTTACTTTATGGAAGCGGGTTCTGAAGATTTCAAGTAAAAAAGCTTCTTTAGTGCTTTCTTCTCCAATTTTTTTTTTTTTTTTTTTTTTTTGGGGGGGGGGGGGGGGTTGGGTTTGATTTTCTTTTTGTCTCTGAGTTTAATCAGGCCATGAATCTAATGGTTTGATGCATTGATGTGTTACTTAAGTTATTCTGCTTTAAGGTGCTATCTGATGGCATAATTCTTGGAGTCTCGTTGATAGATTCTTTGAAGTTGCTTGTACGAATTTCTTTTATAGTTTCCAACGCCGACTAGCCATTGATATTTTTAGCAGCGTTTGAATAGATAGATAAATAAGCTGTCACTAATTATCTAATTAGAAAAAAGTTTTAGGTCGGATACATTAGCACATTTTAATTTTTTTTAATTGATTATAGAAATTCATATTTATTGAAATCATATTTAATACTTAAAAGTTCATTAAATATAAAAGATTAGAAACTGATATACACAACATGAACAAATAAAAAATAATTACAATTTCTTATAAAGAATGATACTAATTATTACAATTGACCATGATGTATTTTGATTATTTGAAAAAGTTACAAATTTATCTTATCACAAATATTTTATATATGTACAAAATTGTAGTAACAATCTTCTATTTATGACCCTATAATTTACTACATTATAATGACATTCATTTTTATACAATAACAAAATAATCCAACAATTAAAAATTAATACGGAGCACTAAAAATACTCAATAATCGATAAATTCTCTAGCATTAAAATTACAATTGACGTCAAATATTACATATTTTATTAATAAAAATTACATTATGTAATTTTTTACTCAATTCGATCCTCTATCAATTTTCAATACGAACTAAACTTGCATCTGAGAGGGATAAATGAGGGTGAGCTTAGGAGATCCAATAAGGCAATTTACAAAATAATATACATAATTACAAGGTCAAACAATAATTCAATAATCAATCGCATAATCAACAAATAAAATGAGCATTTAACACAAATCCCTTCATAAAATCATACAAAACCCAACAATTCAATCTTTCAATCACTCGTGGCTTTGCATTTGGTTTGTCTCAACTACATATTAGGCGCTACTTGATACATCTCATTATAGCATAGGCCCCTTAGGGCCACAATCACATCTTAAAATCATATCTATGAGACTGAGTGTTACACTATTCGAACGCAAGGAAAAAAATAATTACATTAGTTTCACACACAAGCATTAAGGCGTTTTATTCATGAGAAACATCATACAAAGGACAATACAAAATTTTTACTGTCATATTGGCACAGAATCGATGAGCACCCAGGTTAAATAATTATTTACCTTGGTTTTGGAATTTGTGTACCCATCTTCATCCTTGTATAGAAGATTTATCACTCGAGCAAGATTGACAATGCGCTTAAGAAAAGGCATTGGGACCGCAGTTGGACGGAGACATTCTTGGTTTATATCCTTCCATGCGTTTGTAACTTATTTGTCAAAGCATAGGCCTCTTGCTTTGAGGCACCATGTTGTTTCATGTGACACTCTACAGCTGTTTCCGCATGTCCTCCTCTCTCCTGCTCATGCTACAACTTTAGAAAGCTTGAAAAATGAATGCTATGAAACTCTATGCAATCAAATTTAAGGAATTAGAGACCTTTCGATTGCATCTGTGAAGAGTACAAGTTCTTCAAGGGTCCCATATACATCATAGATGTCATCCACAATGGAAGTCATGGCAATTACTTTGGTTAATATCTTCCTGGCAAGAATGTATTGGGGCACATAGTACACTCCCAATATCCAAAAGTAGCACTCCACCAATCCATCTCTTGCAAAAGGTAATGTTGTGGCAAAGTCTAAATCTTTCCACCACCTAAAATACAAAAAAGAAGATAGAATCAATCTTATCAAGCCTAAGACCTCACTAATCAATGTTAATGTTGATGATAAGACTGACTTTGTTAATAAACCTACCTTGTAATACCACTCAACTCCCTCTGATGCACTTTCTGCAATAGATTAAAATCTAATTTAGCAAAGTTGAGTAGTATTTGATTATGCCGGTCATCTTCTTGATAAATTGTCATGTAAGTCCTCGACTCTAGCCTTGTCAAGGCCTTGCGGATGGGCAGCTGTAGGGCATGATTGACTTGTTCTGCAAAGAGATTGTTCAAGTGGGGTAACAAGGACTCGAGGTTGGTAGTAGTAAATACTAGTGCTTCCTCTAGTATGTGACATTCTCTATGCACCATGAGTTGTGTTGCTTCATACAAGCTTAACAACTCTTGAGCGTCTGTGATCAGGGATTCTTCAAATTTCCCTTCCTCCTCGTCTTTGAATTTCTTGAATACATCTGCTTTGCCAAATAGCACCCAACAAACGAAATGAGCCACTAGAAGGGTGTACATATTCTCTATTCGAGCTGACATATGGTTTCAATGCTTCAACAATAATGCCAAGAACACTGTAAATGCTAACTTCGTGTAACCTATACATTGGAAGGGTATCCTTCAGCTTTTGCTTTAATTTATAAAGATTTCGATTAAATTGCTCGTTAAAGAAAATCTATTAGAGAAAAATGAATGATGTTGATCAATGTTATATATAGGAACCTAGAGTATTTCTATGTTCGCAAGCCATGCTTTTTTTTTTTTGAGCGATGGAGAATTGTCCTAACACCTTAATTCAACATTTCTTTATATAATCTCCAATAGAAATTCAAACCCTTACCCACATTGGAGTTAAAAAAAAAAAAAGGTAAAAAATTTGATTAGGTATAAACCTCTTCAATGAAAAAACACAAATTTAAAGAAAGAGAAACCTAAATTTAAATAAAAACAAATTCAAATTTAGAAGAGGGTAAAATATGACTAAAAGTGACAATTTTAACCCATTACTCATTAATCCATATAACTCGCCCATAAATAAATGAGTTGGGTAATATAATTCATTTTAATTAAACGGGTTAATATGGATTATAAACGGGTACCTATTGTGTTGAATATTTATTTTTTTATTAAATAACATAAGTAATAAAATTAAATATATATATTAATATACCAAAAAATATACACACACTAATATACAAAAACATATACACTAGCACACCAAAAACACACACACTAATGCACCACCTATGACCTGTGGGTTGACCCATGATACTACGATCAACCGATGACCCATTGGTTGACCATGACCTGCAGACCTACCCATGACCCACAATCGACCCCGACCCATTATGTGTGTGTATTTTTTTTTATTAAATGTGTTTTAGTTTTTGTGTTCGTATATGTGTGTATATTTTTGGTGTATTAGTCTGTGTTTTAATGAATTAGTGTGTATTTTTTTAGTGTATTAGTTTGTGTGTGTTTTAGTGCATTAGTGTGTGTATATTTGTATTTTGGTGTACTACTAATGTGTGTGTGTTTTGATATACTAATGTGTGTGTATTAAGAATTTTAATTATTTTATGGGTTAATGAGTTTAACCAAACTTGTTATAAACCCAAAGCATCTCCGTCTCCACGCATCGAAACGTCCAATCTTATATTCATCCTCTCTCCAACAATGACATTACCAAATAGAGAAATAAGGTTCAAAAATGCCCTGAATGGAAAGCCGAAGAAGCTACCATATGGAACAAGATATATGTTCTACCTAAAGGAAGGAGCTCACTCATGTTCTCAACCTTCAATCACTACTAGGGCTTGGGGTATAGGGGGCAAATAACGAATCCAGATTTAATTGGGCCAGACTCAATTAATGAGCTAGACCCAAATTAGCTACAAGACAGGTCAAGCTCAATTCATAAATTCGGCCCAGTCCAAAGTTCAAGAAGTTCAGAAGGAGTAGAGCACGTGAGGAGTAATTATCAAGATACTTATTCCTGAAGATCAAGACAACCTTTAATTGTACTTACTTTCTGTAGCTCATCGACTATCTAGTACCTTTATTCTCACGTCACCGTCTCAACTAAGATTCCGTGTCTATAAATTATAAACTCTCTCTACATGAGAGAATATCTTTCTACACACCCCACACATAATTTTTCTCTCTCTTAGCTATGTACCATTATATTGAACAATTATACTTTAATTATGAATAAAATATGAACAATCTATTAATAGATTGAGTAGAGTGTATAAACAAAAGACTTTTTGCTTATATACATGGATAAACAATTTGCATCTTGGATGTGGATAGATCATATTAAATTTGCAACTTGGACCTGTCAAAATCCATTTATGGTATTTTGGATTGGACAAAGAATAAGAAGTATTTAAATCAAAAATCACCTGATGACTTTTTATTACAATCTTTTTCCTTGGCATCGATTGGTTCATAGGCATATTTACCATCATATTGAAGAATCAGATTATGGGAGAGAGGACTCGGGAAGTCTTTTATGTGGGAAAAGATCAAATTTATGTATTATATGGAACGAGCAACATAATAGCGACCAAAAAAAGGTTCCCTCTTTGGTTCCCATAAACAAATCTACTTGATTAACATCCTAAAAAAATTAAATCAATTTATAATTTATACCATGCTGGTTCAAAAAAATTGAAAAACTAGCCTATTTGATTTGTATATCAAAAAACAATATTCAAAAATTGTTTTTGAGAGGAGTTTTAGAAAAAGTATTTTGATGTTTTTTGTGTCGCATAACTTGTTTTGTTATATGCAGAATTTGTTTTATTTTATAATTCTAAAAACAGTTTGACATAATAGAAAATAATAAAACTTGTTTGATCAATAACCTATAAAACAATGACAATATAAATGTGCCGGTGGTGGTGGTTGTGGGAGTATGGTGGTGGTGGAAGTGTGATTATCCTTATTGACAAGCACTTATTACGCTTGGGGTTATTTTTGGGGTTGGTTGGGGGTGGCGTTGGTGCTAGAGAGGATGGTAAAGTCACAATAATTTTTTTTTGTCAATACACGCAAGAGAATACATGTATATTTTGAACAAGTCGTGACCGCTGTGTGGTTATGTTCTTTCATTTTTATTTTTTTTTGGGTCAAAATATGATTTATTATGGTTATTTAGTCCTCCCTAGTGTTTTCAAATCAATAAGGATAATTATTTCCTTGCATTTCCATATTTTAACTTGCTTCCGAAACTTCCTTTTAGAAAATATGCAACCAGCAAACAAATGTGATTTACCAAATCTAATCATGTATTTTTTTATGTTTACATGCAGCTGATACAAATTAAATTCCAACACTCATATTTTGTCTACCATGACACACATATAGATACAAAGTTTATTCATGGGAATAATTATATAAAGGGCGTATGGAAGAGATGAGTTTCACTCTCACACTGACACGTAATTGAGACAAAAATTAAATTCAATGAAATTATTCAGCGGTCAGTGTTAATGATAACTTTTTATTTATAAAGAATCTATTAAAGTTAATTTTTATGCAATGCCGAAAAAATTAATTTTGAGCATAAAACTCAAAAATTGGTTCACACCATCATAAAACTTCATTTGCTTTTTTTCTTGTTTATAATGTAACCTTATGGCTATAAATAAATTATGGTGGTAAATAATAGTTTCATACGAAGCCATAATTAAAATGAATTATAAGTCAACGA
>CAUOFW020003036.1:675744-697996 GCA_963454935.2 Ilex paraguariensis | reverse complement strand
ATGAATAAATGTAGTAGTAATAATAATTTCTTGATGGTGTTTCAATTGAATAAATGTAGACAGATAAGGATTCGTCTACATTTATTATTACAATCAAATAATCCTGGGTATCAAACTGCAAAATTATCACAGACAAGAGGCTTAATAGGCAATCATATACATGGAGTGTTCATGAACTACAATATTCTCTGACCGACCATATAAAGTCTTATATGCAAGCTTAAATAAAAATAAATAAATTTTACTTATATTTTATCCTTCCAGAGGTTTAATTTATTGAATAACTTCCAACATTAAAAACTCAATGCCCACTACGGCTACCTACAATCAGTAAAATTCCAGTAATCACTGAATATGCACTTATGGATATTTGGGTGTACATACACACATACTTGGAACCAGATTTTAAGGTCGAAAGCGGTGCAGGAATGTCCGATGGCGTGGAGTAGGCAGAGAGCGAAGGTCGATTACAGAGAAAGTTATATTTTGTACAAAATGTATAAAATTAAAAGAGGAGANTGTCCGATGGCGTGGAGTAGGCAGAGAGCGAAGGTCGATTACAGAGAAAGTTATATTTTGTACAAAATGTATAAAATTAAAAGAGGAGAATGACTAATCCCAAATATTAGAGGAATGATTTGTTAATAAAAAATCATTACCCGACGAAGCAGTACTACAATGATGCTTGTGGACAGAGAAGGGCGAAGGCGATCTG
The DNA here is from genome assembly GCA_963454935.2 of Ilex paraguariensis. Lineage (NCBI taxonomy): Eukaryota > Viridiplantae > Streptophyta > Magnoliopsida > Aquifoliales > Aquifoliaceae > Ilex > Ilex paraguariensis. Next base: position 697,281 of record CAUOFW020003036.1, on the reverse strand, counting down.
GGCTGGAAGGATTTCTGGGAAGTGGTGCAGTCATTTTTATTTTAGACATTAATTCCTGGAATTCTGGAATTAAAAGAAAGAGAGCATTNAAGGATTTCTGGGAAGTGGTGCAGTCATTTTTATTTTAGACATTAATTCCTGGAATTAAAAGAAAGAGAGCATGGGTTGCTAACTAATTTCTGGAATGGCAAAGGGAGCAAGGATAAACCACAATTAAATTTCTCGCTGTGCTTTGGTAGAATTTGAGAGAATTGAAAGGTTGAGAGAGGTGATAGAACGCCATGATGGTGGCCACAAAAATAGTCCACACTCCAAAAGAGAGAATGATACCAAACTTGTACTAAATCCCACAAAATTCAGTCTAAATATATCCATGAAACTTAGGAATAATGAAAAAGCAATACAAAGTAGAATAAATAGAGAACATATATGTACACATGTACCCTTATCAGAAATCTCGTAATTAGAAGACCTATGATCACCGAAATGAAAAAACAATCGCTACAACCTTGTACCCGCATCAATCTCAACTAGTGCATGTCACAGAATGGTTCTCCATGCCTGCAACCGAAAAAGACCATTGTTTGTCAATCAAAAAATATGAAACCTCAAAAAAAAGATTTAGGCCGTTTGAAAAAATTGTCAATATCGAAAAACCAAAAAAAAAAAAAAATACCCAATAACTTAAAATAATTTAAAGCTTGGATTCAATAAGAGAACATTTGAATAGAATTCAATCCAAGGAAAACAAAAAAACTTACAATACCCACAAGAAAGGAAGAAAGTGCAAAAATCCAAAAATATAGGAAACTCCTACCCCCAAAAATTCGAATCAAGAAAACTGATCAATATAAATCGTAGTCTTGAAAACTCTAGAGACAGATAGACAGAGAGGGGGAAGGTGAAGAAAAGGGGTGCATGATTGTTTGTTTTCAGCCAACTTGTGAATAACCGAGAGAAGAGAGAGAGAAAGAGAGTAATGACTAAGAGAGAGAGTAAACAGGGGAGAGCAAGAGTTAGAGAGACGACAAAAAAATAGGGGGGGAANGACTAAGAGAGAGAGTAAACAGGGGAGAGCAAGAGTTAGAGAGACGACAAAAAAATATGGGGGTAGNTTTGTTTTCAGCCAACTTGTGAATAACCGAGAGAAGAGAGAGAGAAAGAGAGTAATGACTAAGAGAGAGAGTAAACAGGGGAGAGCAAGAGTTAGAGAGACGACAAAAAAATAGGGGGGGAAAGAGGGTAACGGCCAAGAATAGGGAAGGTTTTAGGCAATTTAGGTTTATTCATTTATTAAATTTGAACGATAAGTTTGGTATATTTGTAATGTTGAAGGGTAAAAATAAAAATAAAATGTTTTCCAGATATATTGACTTTTTAAAGTAATATAGATTAAGAGAGGTTATTTTCAATTGAATACATTATATAAATGAATGGAGCACGTCATTAATCCATTTTTGAACCCAATGCCTAGAATAAAATTCAAAAAATTATTTAGTTAATTAGCAATATCCTCATTCCATTGCTATATCCAATTGCTTATTAATGTGTAACACCTCAACCAGAAAGTGAAACCAGAATCAAAGAAAAACTATGATATTTTTTATTTTCTAAATTATCAAACATAAGGGAAAAAGGGTGCGAGAGATCATAAGCAATTTTGTGGTCACTCGTGAAAAGTCTATAACATATGGTTGTTGATTCACACAAATGGAGAAAACAAGAAAAAAAAAATATATTACCCAATACTTTCTAGTTTCTGTTATATTTCTATTAACCCCATTCATTTAATGATAAGATATTATTTAAACAACAATTTTACAATACTATGTTCTGCAGTAACGCACATTCTTTGGCAAAACTCAACGATATAAGCATAAAGTTTAAACAAAGATTCTATACAATGTTCATTTTCATTACTATAGGAACCTCAAAGATTTTGCTGCAATTTGCGGGTCTGCGGCTCGTCAACATACTTGCTTCTATGCAATACCGCAATTCAATTGAATCCGGTTTGGCCCCATCAAAACCCACCTCCCCTCGGCTTTGCTGAAGCCAATGTTCATGGGTTTAAGCATCTAGGTCAGGTATGGGCCGGGATTGCAGTCCAGGACTTTAAAATTGTATCCAAACATGAGTTTTGTTTGTCTATTAGACTATTTTTCTTAAACCCATCAAACCAAACCCTCCATTACCCATCTACCAAACAGACTCCTAAGGGTGTCTTTGGCAAAGATTTGGGGGATAAGATTGGTTTGTATTTTTAACTCAAACCAATCCGATGAAAATCCAATAACTAGGATAATGAAGTGGTATAATTCTATCCCTCATTTGGAAAGTAATTTCTTATATTATGGGGCTCACGGACAAACCATTATTTTTTTGGGTCAAATCTCTTTACTTTCACATGACAATTTTAACCTTTAATCCTATCTAAGCCAAAGTCAATGTTTGCTATGAAATTTTATTCATGTTGTCCACTTTTAATATTTCATAAATATGTGACAGCTGTGTCACCAAGGGGAAATACCGAAAATAATTTAATTTTCATTTTCCCAAAAGTTCACAAGTGCAAGTACATTAATTTCCTCGTAACATTGTTCCACATTATTTTGAAAAAAAAAATTAAGAACAACGAAATAAAAAATTCAATATCACATAAACATATTTTATATTACGTAACTACACATACCGATATAGTCATATCATATGTTGCCTTCAAGTATACATACAAAATGAAGGCATCCATACACGCAACATATAACAAATGCATCCTAATCCCACATATGAAACTAGAAAACATATATGAACAGCAAAAAAATCTGATCTCATCTGTAAATTTGGGTAACCAAATCAAATACCCAATGCAAGTTTCAAATTTGATTACACTCACTTTGTGATTTTCAACATGATCAAGCATGTTAATTCCCAAATATAATGAAAATAAAATCTAAAAAAAATTGTCAACAAATATTATTTCCAAATTCAACAAGAACCCACCTCCTATGCATTGAACAACTAATTATTAAATCATCAACTTGACCTTAGTTTCTATCCAACCAATAAGTCTTGATTAGCGTGGTCAAGCCAAACCTCAAACTCCATCAAATCAAGACTCAATCTAAGCATCAATACACAAAACTCCATTTGATCAAGAGCCCCATCACCATTAATATCACCTTCTCTCACCATACTCAAAAGATCATCGTCTATCAAATGCGGGATTTTTTTTTTGGGGGGGAGGGGGTGGGGTAGAAAATTTAGGGGGTTTGGGTTTGGGGTTTTTGTGTGTGTGCATTTAACAGAGATAGAGGAGAGAGATGTGAGAGGAGTAATAACTGACATCGAGAGGTGTTGGTGGTGTTTGGTCGCTGGTGGAGGTGTTGTCGGAGAAAGGAAAGTGATGAGAGACAGTAGAGGGAGAAAGAGAGCCAAGAGAGAGCAGATGACACCGATGCCTGTTGTGCCGTTTGTGATGGCGATGGCGTTGCAGTGGAGAGGCAGATAAAAAAGGGGTGGGGCACTGGTGGTGCTTGGTCGCTGTGGAGGTGTTGTCTGTGCAGCGATGGAGAGAGGAAAGTGATGAGACACAGTAGATAAAACCTAGAAAATTATTGTTGAGGGTGTTTTAGTAATTTTGAGAACCAATCCTGGTAAGAGCTTGTTAATCCTAAACTTTTCATGGATTTCAATAGTCCGACTTGGAGGGGATATTGAGGTCAAAAACTATGGCCGAGTTTTTCAATTCACAACGAAAATTCCACCCAACTTTACACATCTAAAGCAAGGATAAGTGGATCCCATAGACAATTTTAACCCAATCCCCCTTAATCTTGCGAAACAAACTCCCCCTAAAAATATAGACATTACTGTTAAAGATATGTTTTATTTCACACCTTCAGATAAATTTGTTCATTATGAATTATGTTAAATTTTTTAATTTATGTCTTATATCGTGATCTTTCAAGCACATTCAAGCATAATAGAGGAAGTAATTTCATAGGAAATGCTAATTAAAAAAATTGAGTTGGCAAGAATGTGTGAATAAACTTAAGATTGTCTTTTTATTGCATTGATGTTTATGCTCAGGGGGTATTCTATTCGTGACCATGCATAAATGGTAGTCGTGACCATGTTATGAACTCTATGCATAAATGGTAGATTGTTCTATTCGTGACCATCATGGTATATGTGAGTACAAAACATAAGGATTCAATTTGACCAGTGCAAAAATTGGTAGAACTAAAGCATTAGGATTCATGACGAAGTGGGTACTAGCTGGTTCATTTATTAATTTGATCCAGTTGATAAGATTTTTTTTGTTTAAAATTGAACTTAAAAAATTAAAAATACTTTTCTAATATTATAAGGATTGTTATTAATATTACATTGAGATTTCTTTTTTGATAAAGAGATTACTTTGGTAGGTTATTTCATTTAATGTTGGTCATTTTTGGTTAGGAACTATTAGATCATCTAATGGTTGGCATTAAAAGNAGGATTGTTATTAATATTACATTGAGATTTCTTTTTTGATAAAGAGATTACTTTGGTGGGTTATTTCATTTAATGTTGGTCATTTTTGGTTAAGAACTATTAGATCATCTAACGGTTGACATTAAAAANTTTTTGATAAAGAGATTACTTTGGTAGGTTATTTCATTTAATGTTGGTCATTTTTGGTTAGGAACTATTAGATCATCTAATGGTTGGCATTAAAAATACCCACTAGAAACTATATATATGTGTGTATATTTGAGTGTTTGTGTGAATGTGGGTATGCATTTTCCTAGGAGTGTGATTGAGATCTAAGGTGCATTGTCGGTCTTTTCATATTTGTTGACTTAGTTAGCCAAGCATCTACTTTTGGTGCACGAGTCAAGGTGCTTTTTTTTCGATGTCACATAAACAGCAAGGGAGAGAGGATTAGAATCTAGGAATACTCTTTATCTTGTAAAAATTTTATTTTTTTGAAGTTAAGGCTCAACTCCTCTTCCCCTCTCCCTCCCCCTTCCAANAGTCAAGGTGCTTTTTTTTCGATGTCACATAAACAGCAAGGGAGAGAGGATTAGAATTTAGGAATACTCTTTATCTTGTAAAAATTTTATTTTTTTGAAGTTAAGGGCTCAACTCCTCTTCCCCTCTCCCTCCCCCTTCCAAATTTTTTTTTTTTAAAAAAAAAAAAAAGGGTGAGAGAATTGGAATCTAGATTGTTCAAGTCATCATTGATTACAAATTGCCATGATGGTAGAACCAGAGAGAGAACTTGAACCTAGATTATTCAAATCATGTTGGAGTACATATTGCCAGGAAGGTAGAACCGTGGTTGGATAGTAGCGTTCCACCTCGTGCTTCTCCCAATCATTTTCACCTTCCACTTTCTTTCACCTATTATTTTGTAAGTTAAAAAAAGGTTGCTAGAGAGAGTTTACGGATAATTACATTACATAAGATAGTTACTGGAGATATTTGGTCGAATATGATTGAAGAATAACAAATTTAATAATTCAAAATTCTTAAAAATTAGAAAAATGGGTTGACAAATTTCTTAAGCCACTCTTCCTAAAAAAATTGATTAGAGTCAAATATGTGTTTATAGACTTGGGTTCTGTGTCTGGGATTGGTCAACAGAAAATGTGTACATGTATACAAGCATACGAGTCCTTGGCGATACACAAGATATATTTTTGGTATTTTTTAATTTATTTATTTTTTCTCTTTCTCCTTATCACTTAAGAAGATAGATAAAAAAAAAAAAAAACTAAATTATTGTACTATTACAAGGCTTAAGAGCTTGGTCAATGTACCAGTAAAGAGCAGTGGTACTTATGTAACGAATTTGGATTCTTCTTCTTGATTCTTTCCGGAAGAATATACATGTGGTACTTATATTCTTGGAATAATTGTTGCTAATAATTTAACGTCATTCATATCATTTTCATCAGGTACATTACTAATGTTATTATGAGCTTTAAAATGAATTCAAATGTATCTTTGGTGTTGCACAACTTGATCTCGAGATAGCCTTTAATAGTGTGACACCTAATCCCAACGGAAAGAACTGTGACACCACTCTTTTCAAAAAGCGATCTCAATGTCGTCTACAATTACGGTTTTTTAGAATTTGGTATATAACAATGCAATAAGAATTTGTTGTACTCTTTCTCGTGCTTATATGGTTGTTTTTTTTTTCTTTAATTTCAGGTTACCCAAAACAAATAGTGCAGCAAGACAAGTTTATTGGGCTATTTTTTTATTTATTTTAACTTGGTTGGAAAGGTTTTTTTTTTTGTTTGAATGTATTTGGATACAATATTACCTATTTTAGTGGAGTTGATTGCACTGGTTTTATGTGGTTGAATTGGATATTTTAGTGCATGGAGATGTTATGTATAATTTAATTGCTTAGGTTTTATTGTGAGAAAAATATGCTAAGTATTAAGCCAATCAGAACCATGCACACATCAGCAAAATATAAAAGGAAAAAAAAAACTAAATTTTGCCGATGTTTAGCAAACACTGGAAATTAGATTTTTCGACGACCGGACTCTGGCGAATAAGACGGCACGCCAGTTTAACTTTCTCATACTGAACGTCGGTTGCTTTCCCGACAGCTGTTTAATTGTTGTTTTTCCTAAATGCCGAAAAATGTTTTTGTCGACGTTTCACAAACTTTTCCTGGAGTTTACAAACGCCGGCATTAGTCAAATTTCTTGCAGGGAATGGAAGAGAATAATGTTGAAGAAAGGATGAACTCTTTCAATTCATTCATGCCTAAATGAACTGATTACATATGATATATATATATATATAACCCTAGGCATACAATAAAACTCCACTATCTCCACTACATAAATAAAAATTATAAATACTCAGCTCCTCCATTATTTGGAGAATTGAAATACCACAATTACTTTATCAAACTAATGACCTACTAATACAAAAATTAAATGCATAAAATATAACTCCTAAAACATGGAAAGTCCTATTTATTATTTTTCTCAACAAATTTATCTATATGATCAGCTTGATTAAAAGACTTCAATTTGCCCTCGGCCAAAGCTAATTAGCTGAAGTGGAAAAAGAAAATTAAAGTATCTAATAAAAGAATTAGGAGTATCTTGGGGCTGATAAGTCTATTATTGAACCACAACAAACCTCAGTTTTTGTATGGAAAATTAGCAAATTCAGACACCATTAATTTTCATATTATTCAATCCTTAAAACATTCTTACAAATAAAACACATGGAAAGAAGCCATGGCCACGGCAACTTTAGAGTTTTACATAACATAGTTTACACCCATCTCTTGTATCGCTCGCTTCGATCCATCCATTAACCCTGGACTCAATCTAAACATGAGGATACAGAACTCCATCTGATTCAGAGCCCCATCACCATCCAGATCTCCTTCTGCTAACATGAACACAAGCTCATCATCTCCAAGATCATACAATCCTAGTAACAGTGTGTTTTTCTTCAAGCTCTCGAACGTGATGAGCCCTTTTTCAACGTCCATCAACAAACAGAAGCCATTACATAGCTCTCTCATGAATCCATCGGAACCCAGTCTTTCAATCATCGACGGAAAGTAGTCTTCGAAAACAACTGGATCTTCACCTGCCATTTTCAGACAAAAAAGGTTGATTGTAATGAAAGTGCAAGAGCCACAAGGTACAGAAATGAGAGAGAAGAAGCTAATTAGATAGGAGTAGCCATTGAAGCCAGACAAGGCATATTATGTATATAAGAAGGTGAATTTATGGTGGTGGTGAGCTTCTTGCACCTTTCTTTGAGTGCAGTCCTTTGTTTTTCATGAGTGTTACAAGGACATTCAGCGTTCTCCTTCCTGGAAGCTGCATGGGATCCGAGAATCTTTTGGAAAGTAACTACCTTAATTATTCTACCCGCGTTCAGCGGCGGATTCACAGTGGGGCCAGTTGCCCCACTGGAATTTTAAAAAAATGTGGGGTGTAAGTATAATTTTAAAAAATTTAGAATTTATTAGACATTTGCCCCGCTAAAAAGTTTTAAAACATTTATGGGGCTCGTAGCTCTCTTTGTGTTTTATTGTTTTATGTATTGAATTGAAATTGGGGTTTGTAGTCCTCTATTTATTTTTTATATGTTGAAATTGGGGCTTGTTGTCATCTTTTATGATTTATTTTTTAGGTATTTAATTGATATTGGAGCTTGTAATCCTCTCTCGTGTTTTATTTTTATGTTGAATTGGAATTAGGGCTTGTAGCCCTCTCTTTTGTTTTATTCTTATATGTTGAATTGGAATTGAGGCGTATAGTCCACCATTATGTGTTAGATTAAATTTTTTTGATTTAGTGGTTTGAATAATTTTATTGTGATAGGTTAAGTAATTTTTATATCTAGGTTTAATTTAATAGAATAATGTAGTTTAAGTTAGTTTCTATTATTTGTTAAATTCACTGATGAATACTAAGTGTGTGACTGAACAAATTAATTTTTTAAAAAATTAATTGAGCAATTGAATGAGAGATCAATGGATGAACAATTGCTTGGTTACATATGTCGAGAAAATAATTTTAAGTACCATTGATAATAAAATTATCATACAACGCTTTCAAAATATGAAAACTCTTTAGGAGAAACTATGAATATTTATAGGATGTTCGACAATTTGGATTTTCTCATTATAGACTCAATATATGATTGAACTCAATTTTTTTGTTCAATTTTTTTTTGTTAGGTCTTATAAATAAATTTATAGTGAGTGTTTTTTTTTTGTTGGCTGTTTTTCTACATCGCTCATGTATATGAGTTGTACCTTTAATTGAAGTTTTATTAATAAAAATATATTTTTTGTGAACATTTAAAATTTTGACTATTGTTGCCCCTATTGGAGAAGATTCCCTGCCCGCATTATACAATATTGTCCGTTTCAACCAAATTTGCATAGTTTTAAAACGTGTTAACAACTCGAACACTAATTGTAACATCCGTGACTCAATATGTAAAAGTAAAACATTGTCCACTTTACGTGCAGTTTTTTTTAAAAAAATTTAAGATGAAAATTTAATTTAAATCTTATGCTTATTCACCACTCCAAAGGTACTTTACCAAGTGCGTGAGACTTGAATCGTCATGTTGATAATTGTACTGTGATGAGGAGGAGGAGGAGGGTAGCACGAAATAACCGTACTACTAGCGGACACCGTGATATACAGATGAAAAAATTGATGATGTAAAGGCCAAAACACTGGTTATAATTAGTTGCTAGAAAACTGTGGTTGAATCTGTCCAAAACTACAATAATGAAAGATGTTTGGCCTGTTTGCTTACAAGAATTAGATATTTGGACGATTAGATCAAGTGGTATTGTTTCAGAGTACATAGTGATAGCTGTCTTATCTTGGCTGCTTATCCTTTTTGTTGCATTGTACACATCCAGTAAAATGTGAAATACATTTTGTAATTCTTCTATTTACATCAAATGCAAACACTGTGTATTCACATTCACCGTGAGAAATAATTTTTCTCAAAGGTCTTTAAATAGTTCTGTAAAATGTTAAGGATTATCAGATTCACCCATTTGTTAGGTGGACAAAACAATGTCAATTTCAAGATTATTGTGAACAGGTTATCATTTTGCCTGGCTTATGGAAGATATCATATGATCAGTCCCATTGTTCAGTCCAAACTATTTACATCAACTGATCCCATGGATACTCTATACATGGTATTATCCAATGTTCTTCTAGTGGACATTATGCACTTGTTACACAACTAACCCTTAAAGGAAGAGCCAAGCAAGGAAGACAACGGGTAGGAAATGGATTAGTTCAAGAATCAAACAAAAGACAAGACATAAACCCACGAGTCCTTCGGTTAGAGTCTCAAATCACCCCCATAAAACCCAAGTTTAAGTGATTAGTACTGGATTGCGTGCATTTTAGGTTTGTATTATTACAATCAAGATTTCAAAGACCGCTTAATTCGAACAAACTTAATTAATAACCCTTACATATGCATGTAGGAAGGAGGGATCACAGTTACAAATTAGTCATTGTAAAGATTATTGCTGATTTGTTGTTGATTGTAAGGGTAAATGAATATGGGAATTTTGTAGCATTAAATACTTTTTTTTTCTTTAATTTACTTGTAACTTTTAATAGCAAAGGATGTGGGTTCTTTCTGATGGAGAAGTAGTCACATTATTTCAGTGGGACACTGTTCTCTTTATTGTTTCCAACAAAAGGAAACTTCATTGCAGTTTCCTCCAAATCAATTGAAACGTGAAGCATCCACCATTTGAGCTAGATCCCCTTTGATAACAACGTATATATCCCATCAATGATAAGTTCTTGGGTAAGTTATGTTGATAATAATCTTTAGTGATCAAATTTCATCCTCAGCCAGCTGATATAAAGACTTGCACGTGTTAAACTGCAATACTATTCCGCAAGTGAGTGCATGTGAAAAAGTAAATGACTCTTATATCCCGCAAGGGACATATCTAACGTCAACTCGTTTCACCCGATAAGATTGGTAGATTTAGTAATAAATAGTGTTGGTTTTGCATAGCAGATGATTAACACAAATAATATTTATTAGAAGATAAGAATTCAAAGATAAGGATTCAAAGATAAGAAAACAACAAAAATATGATACAAAGATATAACGTGGTTCGATACAATATACTAACCTTGATATATAATACCTATATTCATGGACCAAGAATTTACATCGATGTATCATTCATTGAAAAATTAATCATCCGGTAACTGATTACGTAAAACTCAATCCTATTTATAGGGATAAAATATTGTTACCAAAACTTATTCAGATACAACTTATCTTTATATTTCTTATCACATGTCTAGTATACCTATTTATGGTATATTAAAACTCTTCAAATATGTTTTCTATTTCATTCAAGATTCTCACATTAATTACCCAACAAACTCTTCTTCATAACAATTAGAAAGTTTGAGTCAAATTCCAACAGCCACCTTGAATCAAACTCTTCAAATTTGATTGATCATGCTCAAGATTGAGCTTACCATCCTTGATTTTGATCTACCAAGTTTTCAAGCACCATGTACAAACCTATTCATTTGACTTGTCACAATCCTCTCTGTCTTTCAAGAACCTGTGTCTTGCCTTGCATCATTTATGCATCTCTACCCGCATCTTACCTATTTTTGAGAGGTTTCAATAGTCAATACTTCACCATTCAAAGGAAAAAACCCAGTGACTCATAACCCACGAGACACTAAATCTTCACTAGTAAGTTTATATCAGCCCAATAACTTCTAAACTATTGAAATACCACAACTTCAACTCTAATAGCCCCAAAACCTGAAGAAACATATTTAACACAATACGTGTGGTAATTCTTAAAATTCAAACAATGAGGAAACAACTTAGCCTTCCATTAGTTTCTTACTAACTTTAATTTTTTTTCTTGTGAATCTAATAAAATATAAATTATACGTACATTGCAAAAGAGTCTTCTTCAACATGAACATCAACTTGATCATTGAATTGCCAACAACTTCTCTAGTTGTTCTACTATGATCTTTAATCTAGCTCTAATTATTCTACCAAAATCATTAATCTACCTCTGATTGGTTGCACCAGGAGCGTCAATCTGATTCTGATACCATTTGTTGAAACATAATTTTGATACGAATTCGGATCCCATTCATTATCTCTTATCTTCAATTTTCCTCAATACAGTGTTACATGAGTAACATGTGTAAAATTTTGAATTTCAATAGATAAGATTTTTTCCTTGTGGAAATTTTTTTTAATAATGATTAATACTCTACCAACAACAAAACGAATGTGAAAACATCTCATCTATTGAAATTCAAAATTTTACACATTTCACTCATCTAGCACTGTATTGAGAGGAATTGAAGAAAAAAAGGTATTGGAGGGGATCTAAATCTTTATGATACCACTTGTTGGTTTTGGACAGTGGATAATTAACACAAATAATACTTGTCGGAAGATAGGAATTCAAAGATAAGAAAACAATAAAAATATGATGCAAAGATATAATGTGGTTCGATACAACATACTTACCTTGATATACAGTACATACATCTACGAACCAAAAATCTACGTCGATGTATTATTTATTGAAAAATTGATCATCTGGTAATTGATTACTAAATACTCAACCTTATTTATAGGGATAAAATATTGTTACCAAAACTTATTTAGATATAATTTGATTTTTATGTTTCCTATCACATGTCTAATATACTTATGCTATATTAAAACTCTTCCGATATGTTTCCTATTTCATTAAAGATTTGTACGTTAATTACCCAACAAACTCTCATTTGAAACGATTAAAAAGTTTGAGTCAAATTCCAACACAGCATTAAAAACTAGCAAGACAATCGTATAATTGATCATTGCATTCTCTCCAAAGGTAATATATATGGAGTTGCAGCAAGACTAAGGTTAAAGATCACTGTCCTCTTGGATTTAACATTCCAGTGTTGAGCTGTCCAGCCTATGCAGGGGCGGCCTAAGACTTTTTGCGGCCTGAGACTGTTTGAGGCCTAAAGCAACTACTACAAATGAAAATTTTAATTTTATTAAAATTTTATTTAAAAAATAATTTTTTTAAGATTAAAAATAGTCTAATTTTTGTTGTGATAATCAATCTTAGTATAGACTTTATCAATTTTAATTTTAAACAATCATAATCTATTGATTTTAATTTTTATAATTTAATAAAAAAAATATTTTGATTTATTTTTCGTAATAGAAATAAAAAAAAATTGTAACACAAAAAAAAAGAAGATAATTTGTATTTACTGGGGAGTGAGTGAAAGGGAGGGCCTTTAGTTTACTAGAGAGAGAGAATATAGAGAGAGAATAATTACAAATAAATGGTATGTTTTGGTTGACTAGTTAAAATTATTTTTTTAACCCTTAACCTTTTTTTTTTTCTAAAAAAATTATTTTAGTATATTTTTAATATTATGGGTTGCGTTCACGAACTTAAACTACTCAAATTTATTTTAAATTGAATTAAAAATTTCATAGGACTTTTTTTAAGAATTAAAATCTTATAGATTTAAAAAAATTGATTTAGACTACCTATAAACCTAAAAAAATTGGTGTCTTTTTAAAATATGGGACCTAATACCTAGACTTTGTAGGCCTTGTCATAGGGCCGGCCCTGAGCCTACGAAGTCACTCCATAAGCATATGTGCACTCGAAAAACAGGTGATCATGAGTCTCATTGGTTTCCTCTTTACACAAAATACACTGCAACTCCACATGCCCAGTATATGTATGGATTCTATCTTTAGTGCGACTCTGTGTCTAATGGCCAGTCATAGGACAAAACCCCCTTCTAGGAATACTACTCACCATTGGTCCCCATCTGCCCATTGTATTGCTTTGCTTCAATGTCCACCCTACCTTCCTACACACACACACACACACACACACACACACACACACACTTATAAGTCAGAGAGAATTACATTCAGACTTTTTGAAATTTGTCACTTAATCATTCAGACCCCCTCACATTTGAAATATTACACACAGACTACTTGAAGTTTGTACACGTAGTCATTTTATTAAGTTTAAAATGTTATACTTAAATCAAAAATATTTCAATCAAAGATAAAATATTAAATATTTTAAATTTTATAATTAAAATTCATGTTCTATCGTATCTTTTATTAAAATAAAATCAAAAACAAAAATTCAATTTTTTTCTCAAAAATCGTAATTAGTATCCAATTATATTGTATATTAAAATTTATTTTGGTCTTTAAATGACAAAATTCAAATCCCAAACTATCCCAATTAAAGGTAAAAGATATTGTGTTTAATTTGACTATTTGTTTAATTTTTTAGTTTTATTCTAATAGATAGTATAATTATATACTAACTACCATTTTTAAAACTATATTTATATTTTTTATTTTATTTCAATAAATGACATAATAGAACATGAATTTTAGATGTAAAATTTATGTTCAATTATGAATGACTTAGACCCCTTGTTTGATTTTTTAATTTTATTTTAATAGATAATATAATTTATACTAATTACGATTTTTAAGAAAAAATTAATTTTTTATTTTTAATTTTATTTTAATAAATTATACAATAAAAGATGAATTTTGGTTATAAAAATTAAAATATTTGATATTCTATCTTTGATTGAAATATTTTGGTCTAAGAATAATATTTTAAACTTAAAAGGTCTAAGTATTATATACTTAAAAAATTGAAAAAGGTATAAGAGTAATTTATTAATGAATATATTTACAACATGGGTCTAAATATTATTTGTGTATAAACCTCAGGGGTATGTGTATAATATTTTAAACCTCAGGAGTCTAAGTGATTAAGTGATAAATTTCAAGAAATCTGAGTGTAATTCTCCCTATAAGTTATGTTTAGCGTAACTTTTTAAAGCAAAAGTCCATTTTAGGAATTAACTTTATAAAATAGAGTTAACTTCTAAAAAATAATAATTGTTTGGTGAGTATTAGTTTTAAAACACTTCTTAAGAAGTGCATCTATATATATATATACTAGTTATTACTTGTGCGTGAAGGCACAGAGTACTAAAAAATAAAAAATAATAAGTATATTTGTATTCATATTTAAAATTAAATCACAAATATAGAGAAAAGATAAAAAAATTTAAATATCGATTTGTAGTGGGGGTGAGAGATATTGAGTTGTAGTGGTGATAGTAGGAGACAGTAATAGTTGTGGTGACGGTGGTGGGGCTGGCGGTGGGGGTAGTGGCGACGTTGGTGTTGGTGGCGGCGGCTATGGTTGAAGTGGAGGTGGAGGTGGAGGTGGCGGTAGCGGCAACGGGGGTGGTGGTGATAAAGGTAGTGGTGGAACGGTTCAAAATAATATTTTTTTTAAAGTATTTATGAGAAATTATTCCTAGAAACACTTTTAAAAAATTACTCCAAACACACCATTAGGGCCCAATTTTTTTTATTGAATTTAGAGTTTTAATATTAGTCATTAGATTAACTTTAAAGTAAAATTTAAAATGATTTCACATTGCGAATAACAAAAATTATTTTGTTTATCTTTTGAGATTTGAATTGTAAATTATTTTATTATATATATATATATGAAAGTGTGTTCGATGACAATATTTTAAAAATTCAAAATTATACATTCTTAACCATATTATTTTTAACTTTGTGATCTTTATATCAAAATTCATCCAATGTATACCTTTGAGTAAATTCAATCAAATAAATTACACATGCAAAAAATAAAAGTGTAGAAAATTGATTGTTTGGAAAAATTAATATGCAATATTTGTGAAAATAATAGATATATCCTAACATTTTGAGATCAAATTCACACTCATGCTCAAGTCAACCTTGGTACTATTGGTCCCATTACACCGACAATCAAGACTATGACAAGAATAAGATATCACACCAAAAAATATAATAATGTTTAAATGTTAAGTTATAATTCAACAAGTAATAATCAATTATATATAAACTATTATAATTGCCCACAAAGAATATAATATTTTAAAGTTCAAATTCTTTAACTAATGTTATTCATAATTGAAGATATAATTTTATGGTTGATCACATAAGAATAATTTCAATTATTTGTGACCTAATTTTTAAAAATTATAACTTAGACATTAAAATTATAATTTTATTACAATACTGAAAAATCTCTTTTTAAATTATCTTAATAATACCACCATGAGAAGTTGGAAAGCTCAGAAGCTACCCAAAGGAAGGA
The DNA here is from genome assembly GCA_963454935.2 of Ilex paraguariensis. NCBI lineage: Eukaryota > Viridiplantae > Streptophyta > Magnoliopsida > Aquifoliales > Aquifoliaceae > Ilex > Ilex paraguariensis. Next base: position 681,518 of record CAUOFW020003036.1, on the reverse strand, counting down.
CACTTCATGAAAACGGGCGTCTACAATAAACACTTCCTCGGAATTCACATTTTGATTCACGCACTAAACAGGAAGAATAGTTGAAAAAGGGCTTGCATTCGTTAGAAGCCCATTTTCGTGGGCAGCCAAGTCAACAATGTTCACCTATTAATGCTACGTGAATTTAAAAATTAAATTTAATAATCTCAACCATTGATTTTACTGTGAGTCTCAGTATTTATCGGGACTCATTACCTATGTAATGGTTGAAATTATCAATTATAATTTTTAAGTCCATATAACATTACTCTAATTTATATCATCAAATAAATTTATCATATTAATATTCAATAATGAAGATTATGTCATATCACTTAAAAGGAAAAAATTGATAAGAAATTTGATAACAGTAATGTTCTATTGATTAAATTTTGGGACCAAATTTAGAGTCTAAATAACATGTCAGTTGACTTGACCTTCTTTAATTGGTGCAATATCATTTGGGTCTTAAGAAAAACTTCAAATAATATATTGTCATGTTATTTGAACTCTAAATTTGATCCTAAAATTTGATCAACATAACATTACTGATATGATATATATAAAATCTGATAAAAACAGTATTAATCCAATCAGGGACAACAGAGGTAGCAATTTATAGTGAAGGGGCCACACAATAAATTCATCAATAATTTTATTCAATCGGATTAATGATATTGTTAATGATGAATTTTAGTTTTATAGAATATATCAAAATCAACTTTCATTAGAAAATTAGTTTGAGTTACTAAAAATTATTTCTTAATTACCATTAAAAAAATTCATTTGTGACAAACGTCCCCTTATAAAAATGAGTTGAGTCAATGCATTATTTTTTATATTTCACATTTGCAACTCGTTTTTGCAATAATTTCACTTACTTTCCTGAGAATTTAACTCATTCAAGGAAGTGTTTTTGTTCCTAATGCTCCATTTGGTAAGGAGGATGAAAAGTAGGAAGGACAGAAAGTAAGAGAGATACACTTTCTATCATTCAAGGATGGAAAATAGGAATTATACATTTTCCTTCTTTTGTGTTTGGTTGGATGAATGAAAAAAAAAAATAATTATTTTTTTTTGTGATAGCTAAAATTAGAGTCGAGTCGTGTCGTGTCAGATTTGTATTGAGTCATTACCAGTTTGTGTCGAATATTAATCAAACCTAACTTAATTCATTTAACTAATTGTGTCGTGTCGAGTTGCGAATTGATCTATTTATTTTCGTATCGAGTTTGAGTCCAAAATTTTCACCCTTAGTTAAGATGAAAAAAATATTTTTTTTTAACTTAAAATTTTTATTTATTTTTATTTATATTTTTTTTTAAAATTAATTTTTAAAATTTTTTAAAATATATATACATATTTTATCATTGTATTTTTATATGAAATTAATGTGTATATAAGATATATAGACAAATAAGATACATCTTAACACAAATAATCAAATTTTCATTCACTTTCCTTCCGATTTTGGAGGGATTGATTTTGGTGAGTTGGAAGGAAAGTTAATCCATCCACTTTTTCATCCTTCCAACTTTCCTTTCTTATCAAACATGATATTTTATTTATTCCTCCAACTTTCCATCTTTCCAACTTTTCCTCCTCCCACTTTTCTATCGTACCAAACGGAGCATAAAAAAACACTTGTTTTTATGTGATTACATCTACCATTTGGTCATTAAATATTATGAAGCAGAGCATTCTAAATACATCAGGAATGATATCCCCATGTGGAGTGACAACAATCTGTTCATAACATAATTTAACTGCAAATACAAATGATAAAGTGATATGTTAGAAACATAGCAAGAATTCAGTCAAGTTTCTCTTGCCTACCGTTCGGTAGGCATACAACAAACTGGTTAAGCAGCAGCAACCCGATAGTTATTACAACCAAAACGATGAAAATATGCATACCCCTCCATATTTGGTGTGGAAAGGACCATGGGAGACCACAATGTATGGCTGAAAATAACTTGGAACGGACAGGTTTGTATTTGGAGAGATATCATACCGCTGAAAGTGGGCTGGTACAGAAAGGGAGAAAAACAAAGACAACCCAACTATAATAATGTTTCGGGACCTTCCCGCCTCACTGTAACGCAGATTTGATAAAGCCCAATGTTGCAAGTATAGCCCACATAAAACACATTAGAGCTGCAACCATGACTTCAGGAAGTGAAGCAATGAATCCCCCAACTTTACTTGTCATCACGGCAGAAAAGGGATTGAGAACTGAAGAGAAGAAGGACCGAGTGTCGCACACACACAGAATAAGGAACTTCTTGTCCTTTCTAAGGGCAATTTGCCCTGAAATATGGTATATTACTGTTTGGACATAAAATAAAAAACTATGAAAACATTCTATGTATGTATTGTTGGTAAGCTTAAAATCATTAAAGGATTGCCATGTGTCAAGGTTTGAAGAGAAACTTGACTAAATTATATCTGGACCTTTTAAGCTTGCACACTAGATGCTCTTAGACCTTTGATGCGAATCCGTCTGGTTGCACCATTTAGATGCACTCGTCAATATTTCATTTAAGTAAGTCCAATTGCTAAATCTCGTAATCGAGATGAGCCGCAATGAATAAGAGAATTTGGATCGACTTTAGCATTACTATTAGTGAAAAAGTCTAATCATAATTGATTTTCTCTTTCTAAGTAAATTATTTCGCAACAAAGCTTACGTTTAAGGTTTCCATCTTATTGTTTGATTCTCTCTTCCTCTTATAGAACCACTTGCATCCAATGAGTTTTATTCCATCGGGTGGTTCTACAAGTTTGTAGACCTGATTGGAGTATATGGATTCCATGTCAGACATTATAGTATTTTGCCAAAGATATTTCTGTTCCTCTAGGATCCTATCAAAAACTCTTGACAATGTATACCGTTCAGGTTGACAAATAACTTTCCTATTACGATGAGAAACTATTTGCATTTGTGAATCATTAGCGACATGTTGCGTAGGTTTTGCACGAGTATCGATATTGCTCCTACTATGATAAAGACAATGCGATATTATCTATTCTTTCATTACATTCGTATCGTATCATACTCAGAGTCTATAACCATGTAAGTGTTTTCTAGATAGTAATTTCAGTTACTTTCCTTTGAGAATTTAACTCATTCAAACAAGGATTTTTGTCTGTAAAAAAAAAACACTTGTTTATGTGATTACATCTACCATTTAGTCATCAAATATCATGACGCATAGCATTCTAAATACATATGGGAGAGTATAGGAATTTTTGAAAATTTCGGAGAGGTTTATAAAATTTTCAAAATGGGAATCTTATATTAGATCTCCGATGACTTGGTGAATTGTGTAAAAAGTTGACTAGTGTAAGATTATGACGACCACATAGATTACGGTCATGGTGCTTCAAATTTGTATTTTTTGGCACTTAAGTTTGAGTTATTTATCAAAATATTGAAAATTTCAAATAAATTTATCAATCTATAATATTTTTGAACGTATTTGCCAAATTATAATATTTTTATAAAACAGGATTAACAATCCCACTTATATTAAAAAATAGTGTCAACAACCCCGTTTATATTAAAAAGCAGAGTCAACAATCTTGTTTTCAACATAGATTAATTATACTGAAAAACTGTTTTATAAAAAGTGTGAAAGCGTGTTTGTCAAACCTTGGAAGCGTGTTTGTCAATTCACCGAAAAGCACCTTTTCTTCATAGTGGACTTTTTCTTCTCTATCGGCCTGCACCTTTTCTTCTCTTTGTAAGCCTTCTCCCAACGAACAGCACCTTCCCGCCTTTGTGAACAACACCGACAGGCCCACAAGCCAAACAAGACAACCTTTCCTTCTCTAGCTATGAACAGCACTGACAGTCCAACATGCCAGACCTTGCAAATGTGTGTTTTATTCTCACTCAAAATTATACTAACAATTTGACAATTATACTAGTAATTTGAAGTCTCCACTCGAAATCGATACGTGCATGGACAAACACGCTTCCTTGATTTTGAAGGTTTTCTTGATTTTGAAGGTTTTTTTTAGATTTACGATCTGGGTTTTATTCATTGGCCTTGATTCTTGATTGTTTTTTCATATTTTCCTTTAGTGTGATGTTCTAGCGAGGAAAATGTGCTGATCGATAGATGTGTTTTAGTGTTCTTTTGTCTTTTGTCTTTCTGTTCTTTGGTGAGTATCTTTTTGGAGAGAGACTTCAAGATCAATCACTTCATTGATCAATTTGTTGGAGTAAAAGATCAACCCCGCTGATCGATTTGTTGGAGTAAAAAGTGTCTTCAAGATCAAGCACTTCATTGATTGGTTTGTTGGAGAGACTTCATTAATCAATCACTTCTCTTCATTTGGTCTTTCCGTCCTCAACTACCTGTGGCAACCGTTCTTTGGCGTAACAGTGTCTCAAAAAACGTGTCACTTTAGTCTCTTTAAGTTTTTAAGAAAGACATCTCAAATTTGGCCATACAAGCCGTAAGTGACTACTTTTTTAGACAATTGACAAATCGAGATATTCAAAGAGATAAAATTAAACAAAAAAAAAAATAAAAGTAACACAAAATGTATATTTGGGATTACGACGGTATTTTATCCTTTAGAATATTCAAGATATATTTTTTTGGTTATTGATGATGCACAAAAGTGTTTATGCAAAATTAATCAATGGATGAAGCAAGAAGAGCTCAACACAAGCAGACACAGAGATTGGGTGGATTCGGTCTAAGTGACCTAATCCATTATGAAGGATTATGGTGGCAAGAGAATCTTATTGCTCAAAAGTATAATGTGATGAGATATATGTGATGTCCCCCATGTGTGGGCATGACTTATAATTTATAGGGAAATATTGTCTTCATGATGCCCTAGAGAGGGCTTGATGAAGGTGTCATCACGCGGAGCCCTGCTTAAGGCGTTATCCTTATGACGGGAGTGAGTGACTCTGTGACGTTGGCGTAATGGACAAGATGATTGAAACTTGCAATGCATACCTTGACGATGGGTTTGGTCTGTCTTGGCTTGTATTTCTAATTTGAGCTTGGTTGCACCTGTGACCTGAGTCTGGTCTATATTTTTAAATGAACAAATTCCAGTTTACCCCCTCGTAGTTTGTGCCTTGAGTAGATGACCCCCCTATCATTTGGAAATAAGCACGTCACCCCCCTATGGTTATGTACTAAACTGTAACTGTTAGGCTTTTCGTCAGAACAGACGGAAGTGGAGAGGACGCGCTGGTTTGGCGATTGATCAACAAAGTTATCAGCTTCTCTTCAAAATAAATATACCAAAATGTCAAAAATAATCCTATATTAACAGATGTTATACTCCTCAGCCATCCACAAGCTCATCCTCATGGCTTCCAAACCCCAATGCCTTTGTCAATGTAATCTCTCTCTCTCTCTCTCTCTCTGAAACGACCTTACAAAGCGCAACAAAGAAGTCAAGAATAATGACTAGTGACCATTGAGTCCTCTTGCATGAAAGACACTTTCTCCAAATACGTTGACTTTCTCAATAACCTCTTAAAACATACTCACTATTTAATTTTCATATATTCACACTCAGTGTTGGGTATGAGTTTCTATCGGATGCTTCGACTGCAAAATTGCAAATGATTTTCAAATGAGTTTTGAGATGAGTGTTGAGCTGTTAATTGCAAAGAGAACTTTTGCTATAAGGCATCATCCACAATTCTGTGATAGGGTATGCTTGTTTTCATATTCAATAACAATTTCCTAAAGTTTCTTTAGTGGCCGTGGTGTAGA
>CAUOFW020003036.1:650144-664549 GCA_963454935.2 Ilex paraguariensis | reverse complement strand
CATCCTTCGTGTATTTCGGCAAGAAAGTTAGCAACTACTGTAGGGTGCACACACTTTAAATATGGACCCCCAAACGAGCGTCGATACAGCTCGTCCTTTGGGGATAAACAAAATCTGGCAGCTTTAAGGCGTAGCTTGTGAGCTTCCTTACTCTCTTCGGGCAAGGCACCATTCTTTAAGAACCCAACTATTGGATCCATCTAGCTCGGCTCGGATACATTGCATAAAATTTCATCTGACTTAGACTGGAGAATACTGGGCTCAGATTGGAACTCAATAGTCAGCAACCTTGCTGTGTTCTGCTCAATTGCCAAGGCCAATGAGGCTAAAGCGTCGGCATGTGAGTTTTTTGCTCTCCCGTTCTACTGTATTGATTATTCTGGTATTTTGCTCAGTTCCTTTTCGGCAACGGCCTAATATGCTACCATTCTTTCATCCTTAGCCTCATACACCCATATTATCTGATTCACCACTAGTTGTCAGTCAGAGAATATCTGAATTTTTAGTATTTCAAGCTCTACTGTCATCCTGATACCAATAATCAAGGTTTTGTACTCAGCCTCGTTGTTTGAGGCCTGGAAGTCGAGCCTGATAGCTTTTTCCAAGGTACACCCATCCGGGCTCACAAGAGTGATACCTATATCAGCANTACCAATAATCAAGGCTTTGTACTCAGCCTCGTTGTTTGAGGCCTGGAAGTCGAGCCTGATAGCTTTTTCCAAGGTACACCCATCCGGGCTCACAAGAGTGATACCTATATCAGCACCTTTGTGATTTGAGGATCCATCAACAGAAAGTACCCATTCACCATTGAACCCTGGTTCTTCGTTGCCATCAGCTTCTTCANGTCATCCTGATACCAATAATCAAGGTTTTGTACTCAGCCTCGTTGTTTGAGGCCTGGAAGTCGAGCCTGATAGCTTTTTCCAAGGTACACCCATCCGGGCTCACAAGAGTGATACCTATATCAGCACCTTTGTGATTTGAGGATCCATCAACAGAAAGTACCCATTCACCATTGAACCCTGCTTCTTCGTTGCCATCAGCTTCTCCGTTCTCAACCGTGTTGTCCTTAGGCTGGAATTCCGCTATAAAATCTGCCACCACCTGGCCCTTTATTGCCTTTCTTAGTTTGAACCAAACATCAAATTCACTGTGCTCCATCGCCCATTTAGCAATGCGTCTGGACAGGTCGGGTTTTTGAAATAGTGATTTCAGTGGCTGGTCGATCAGCACCGTTATCAGATGGGCTTGGAATTAGTGTCTGAGTTTTCTAGCTNTTAGGCTGGAATTCCGCTATAAAATCTGCCACCACCTGGCCCTTTATTGCCTTTCTTAGTTTGAACCAAACATCAAATTCACTGTGCTCCATCGCCCATTTAGCAATGCGTCTGGACAGGTCGGCTTTTTGAAATAGTGATTTCAGTGACTGGTCGATCAGCACCGTTATCAGATGGGCTTGGAAGTAGTGTCTGAGTTTTCTAGCCNGCTCCATCGCCCATTTAGCAATGCGTCTGGACAGGTCGGGTTTTTGAAATAGTGATTTCAGTGGCTGGTCGATCAGCACCGTTATCAGATGGGCTTGGAATTAGTGTCTGAGTTTTCTAGCTGAGCTAATGAGTGCTAGGGCGAGTTTCTCCAACGGCGTGTATCTTGATTCTACATCTAAGAGCATCTTGCTCACATAGTAAATAGGTTTCAGCTTTCCCTCGTCGTTCCTCATCAATGCCCCATTAGCAGCGTGCTCCGATACCGCCAGGTAGAGGTAAAGGTCTTCCTCGGGAGTGGGAGTTGATAAAATCGGAGGGGATGCCAAATATGCTTGCAGTTTCTCAAATGCTTCCTCACATTCCTGACTCCAGAGTGTTCCCCTCTTCCCTTTGATTGATTAAAAGAAGGGTCTTCACTTATCAAACGTTCTGGATATGAATTTCCCGAGTGCTGCTGCCATTTCTGTCAATCTCTGCACCTCCTTCACCATCCGAGGTGACTGTAGTTCTGCTAAAGCCTTTACCTGGTCGGGGTTTACTTCTATTCCACGGTGAGNTTACCTGGTCGGGGTTTAGTTATATTCCATGGTGAGTAACCAGAAATCCCAGAAATTTTCCCGAGCCGACCCCGAAAGCACACTTAGACACATTTAACCTCATCTTGTATTTTCATAGAACATTGAATTTCTGCCTTAGGTCGGCACAATGATTTGTGGTCTTTCGAATTTTAACTACCATATCGTCAATATAAACTTCTACAGTACTACCAATCATATGTGAAAATATTTTGGTTACTAACCTTTGATATGTCGCTCCAGCATTCTATAATCCGAAGGGCATTACCCTGTAACAGTACGTTCCTTCTGATGTTATGAAAACAGTCTTTTCTTGATCTTCCTCGGCAAGGGGGATCTGATGATATCCCCTATAAGCATCCAAGAAACTCAACTGCTCATGCCTGACTATTGCATCTACCAACTAATCTATCTTCGGCAGGGGGAAACTGTATTTTAGACATGCTTTATTTAGGTCGGTGAAGTCAACACAGACTCTCCACTTTTCATTTTTCTTCTTTACCACANCGTGCCTGGCTATTGCATCTACCAACTGATCTATCTTCGGCAGGGGGAAATTGTCTTTTAGACATGCTTTGTTTAGGTCGGTGAAGTCAACACAGACTCTCCACTTTTCATTTTTCTTCTTTACCACAACAGTGTTTGATAGCCAGGTCGGGTATTTCACTTCCTTAATGGTTTGAGACTCCAGTAAGCGCGCCACTTCCTCTTTTATTGCCTCATGATATTGTATCGCCGATCTTCTAAGTTTTTGCTTGACTGGTTTGAAGCTTGGATCGACATTCAAATGATGACACGTCACTTCGGGTGATACGCCGAGCATGTCAGTGGTATTCTATGCAAACACATCGGCATATTATTGTAGTATGGCGACCAGCTCCGCCTTTTGTTCGGCGTTAAGAGCTGCTCCTAACAAAAAATATTTTTCTGGATCACCACCCTTGTCTAGAGGTACTCTAGTCAAGTTCTCTACCATTCGGTCTGTCGCCTCCTTTTCTTCGCCTAAAAGTACTTTAGGGCTTCTTTTGACAGCTTGGTCCTCAGTGTTGACCAAGCTATCAAATGTTGATTGCTATTTATCATGTCCCTCTAGAGAGCTGTTTTCTCAGCACTCTACCTTATCTTTGGGTTTGACAAAAGCCAACAAGCAAGTTCTGGAGCAGACCTGGTCTCCTCGGATATTGACTATTCCATCAGATGATGAGAACCTTAGCATTTGATGGTAGGTTAATGGTACTGCCTTCATCTCGTGCAGCCAAGTGCGTCTCATTATTACGTTGTAAGCTGAGATTGTATCTAGTACCAGGAACTCGGTCATGACGCACATTAGTCCCGTTTTTACAGACAAGATGATCTTCCCCTTAGGAAGAACTATTTTACCACTAAAACCAATAAGTGGCGTATTTGAGGACTTGAGGTTCTCTTTCTTAAGATCGAGTTTTTCAAATAGATCCACATACATGATTTCTGATGAGCTCCCTAGGTCGATCAAGACCCTTCTTACGTCAAAATTTACAATCCGAAGCGTGATGACTAGGGCATCATTGTGCAGCTGGTGTACACCGACCAAGTCCTGTTTGGTGAAACAAATCGCTTCGATTTTCTCGTCTATCTTAATTCTTTTGTTGGTGATGTCCAGGGTCATTCTCAACTCGTATACTTCTCTTTCCTTGACTGCTTTCTGAATGTAAGCCTGAGCAGAGTTGTTTGTGGACATCTGAGGGTTGGTGACAGCATGTATCACATCAATTACTCCAACCGGTGTGGTTTGGTCTCCTATCTACTCAACTCTTCCCTCTTCAATTTTTTGCCTACTTTCAACGAATTCTACCAGATGTCCAGCCTAGACCAGCTCCTCCAAATGTTGTTTGAGAGATCGGCAGTTCTCAGTCATGTGGCCAAAATCCCTATGATAGGAACACCTAAAGTTTGGATTTCTTTTGGAGGGATCGCCCATTAGTTTGTTTGGCCACTTGAAAAACGGCTTTCTCTTGATCTGATTCAGCACCTTGTATATCGATTCTTTAAACAGTGTATTTACCCCAAGAAAAGGGGACTTTTGGGGGTATCCTTTTTTCTCAAACTTCCTTCCCTCTTCTCTATTCGGCTCAGTTTGTTTGTCCCTACTGAACTGTCTTATGCTCGGATGCTCCTTAACCACCTCCCTGGGTAAGTCATCATCAACCTTGGCGTACTTTTCAATCCTTGCCATCAATTCTTCCAGGTCGGTAGCAGGTCTTCTCGTGAGGGACTGGTATAGAGGGTTATCTTTTGGTAACCCGATCTTGAAAGACGCAACAGTAATCTCTGGATTGTACCCTTCAACTTCATTCATAGTTTCCCAATAGTGATGGGCATACTCGCATAAACTTTCATTATTCCTCTTTTTTAATATTAGTAGACCCCCAACGTCCTTTGGTTGTTTACTGCTGGTGATGAACCGAGCCGTGAACAGCTCGGCCAACTGAGACCACCCATCAATTATTCCCTTTGGTAGGCTGTCAAACCATTTCATGGCTGACTCCCCAAGACTGCTAAGAAAAATAGTACAAAGCAAGGGCTCGGTTCTTCAGTGAATGGTCATGAGTTGTCAGAAGTGTCTGATATGTGAGGATGAGTCGGTTTTTTCATCGTACAGCTTGAAGTTTGGAACGGTGAACTTGCTCGGGATCTGTGCCTTTTCGACCCATGCAGTAAATGGGGATGACTCTAATCCGTCTCCGTATTCTCCTGTTGCTCTTCTGGCTAGATCCCTAGCCGACCTCTACTCAAGCCTCTTCAAACTATTGTTGAGCTCTTCGTCGATATATTGCTTCCAAGTGTCCTCCGCCTGGATCCGAGGCTTCTTCTGTCGGTACACTTCTTCATCAGCAATCCTAATTTTGCTTGGCTTCCTTCCCGGGCTTTGATGTCGATCCTCTCTCGCCCGCTTCTCCCTTCTGGTTATCTCTTTCAACTTGGCTCTTAATTCTTCGTTTTCTTTGATCAGATCTTTCTTCCTGGTATAGGATTTCTTGAACAGCTTATCATGGGCATCAAGTTGATCCTGCAAGGACTGGACCAACTTTGTCAAGGAGTGGTTCTCCCCCTCGGTACAGGGGGATTTACCATGATCCTCGATTTGGTGGTTCTGATTTTTCAACGGCTTGAAACTGGCAGAGGATATTTCGTCATCCTCGTGGATTCTGGAAGGACTTTTGAATGCATGTAACCTTGTGTTGTTATCAGAAGGAAGAGGCGTAGGATCAGAATTTTCCAAGGCAAAACTGCCTACAGGTGATCTAATTGCGCTCCTTAGTCTTGACATCGTAGCTTTTTGTTCTGAAAGTTGAGAATTGATTTCCTACAGACGACGCCAAAATGTAGAGGCAAAAACTAGTAATACCTCAGATGATGAATTCATGATGTGATTTTTGAAAAGAATTCTGAACTGTTGTCTCCCAATCTTCTTTCTATAAAATGAAAAAACTATCCAACATCAAAGTGTTTCGATCGAAGACACTCTGATGCTTAAGTCAGTAACGGAATAAAAAGAATTGCACGAAGACCAGGAGATTTCAGCGTACCTTTCACCTTGGTCTCTTCTACTTTTTATATGTCATTATCCCCTTAGGGTTTCCACGATTTTAGATTCAAGATGGCACACCTTCCTTTAATTCAGTAGTTGAGTTTGGGAAGTAACTGATACTTCTCAAACAATTTCTCTTGATATCTTCAATCTCCTTGATTTCGTTTATCTGATTGCTTGGATTTTAGGCGAATATTTAACTTTCCTTTTATCGTTTTGAACTGCTCGGGCATTTCGAATGCCGAGCTCAATTAACTTTTGCCGAACTATTTAGAAACTTGGCTTGGCACAAACCGTGCATTCTGGGGATCTGGGCTTGGTACAAGCTGAGCACTTTCCTTACATAGCTGAAGAGATTCATGAGCTCGGTAAATTGAGCCAACCTCTTTTCTTTGTTTGCCGAATTCACAGATCAGTTCGGGTTGGATCATAAGATCAGGTGGATGACTTCTTCGTCACGTGATCCATCTTGTCAATCTCACATGAGCTTATTTAATGTTTTAACACATGTAATTCTGAGGATTAGCCCCTTCAATAACTTTGAAAAATGTATATCATTCAATGAATAATCCATATTACATAAAAAAATATTTATAAGAACAGCCAAAACCCTAATCTCCCCCATAAAAAAAGGGTAAAATCCCTAATTATACAAAAATTGCCAAAAACTAAAAATTGCAATCCACCTAATTAATATAAAAACATGCGTTTTCTGGAGTTCAATCCAACTAACGGTATTGAATTCGGAATCTCCTATGATTTACTATTAATTTTTGAATTCTTTCCTAAAATGGCAAAAAAATAGGGTTTTGAATGCCTAAATGATGGAATTCGATTAGAAACTGAAGGACTTCATGGCAAAGCGATAAATCTTGATCGTTGGGCTAATCCGAATCAAATATCATTAGGCTCAATCAATTCCGAGTTCAAGCAATTTTGCCTCTACCATCATCTTTTTGCTTTTCTTTGGACTTTGGATGCACGACGGTCTTCCTACTCTAAGTAATCAACAGTCACCTGTTTTAAATCAATTATCCAGGATCATATGTCAAAAGAGTTTAAAATTATAAAAGAATTAATTACACTATAATCTTAGCAATAAAATATTTCTAAACAAACTAACTAGTTAAAGATCAAAAAAAAAAAAATTCTAAATAGTTAAACGTTGGTTTTTATTTCTTTTGTTAGTTACATACGCTTTGTGGATATGTTTCAATGAACTAAAAATTACAAATTTTGTTTATTATTATTTAAAAACTATTGAAAATATAGTTATTAAATCGTTGAACAATATTAAAAATATAAAATATAATTCATAAAAGATGACCGTATCAATTTTTTTTCCTTTTTAGGTTTTATTCTATGGTTATATTTGTATTGTTTCATATTCATATCTTGTATCTATATAAGTGTTTCCTAGCCAGTAATTTCACTTTACTTTCCTTTGAGAATTTAACTCATTCAAGCAAAAGAGTGTTTGTCTGTAAAAGAAACACTTGTTTATGTGATTACATCTACCATTTGGTCATTAAATATCAAGAGGAGCATTCTAAATACATCAGGGAGAGTACAGGAATTTTTGAAAATCTAAGGGAGGTTTATAAGATTTTTCAAAATGTGAAGGGGGGAGCATAGCCCCCCTTTGCCCCCTACACAATTTTCGTTCTTGAATTAGATCTCATATGACTTGGAGAAATGTGTAAAAAGTTTTACTAAGTGTAAGATTGTAACAACACAACACACTTTAAAGCCACAAATGTCTTTGGGCTTATCCCAAAAGAATACAATATTATAAAAGGCGGGTTTAATTTATCGATATACGTGTTAAAATTATACGAGTTTAATCCTAAGAGTTTAGATGTCACAAAAATTAATTTGTTTAGATGTTTTCCATCAGGAGCGGAGTCAATAATTTTGTTCAGGGTGGGCACTTTAATTATGTACTTTAATTTTTTTTCCTTCTAACCAATCACACTATATAACATATTTATATTTATTATATTATTTTTGATATATGAAGTCCATTTAACATAAAAAAAATTAAAAAATATATATATATATTGTCAGGGGCGGAGTCAGGAATATCTATGATAGATGAAAAATATAAGTAGTATAAAAAAATATTAAACTGAAATTAATACAAAACAATTCAGTTGAAGAATAAAAAAAATGTAAGAATCAACACTAAATTATTGTGAAATAGTAAATTCAATTTTTATTTAGCCGAAACAAAATCTTAACAAAAAGATACAAAATAAATTTTTTAATACATTTTAACCTAATTATATATTTCAATAAAATATAAAATTTTTTAAAATCTCTAAAAATTTTTGTATATGAATTAAATGTAATTTAATTTTCGTATTTTATTAGGTTATAAATTACTAATACTAAAAAAAATGGTAAATGAAAACTAAAAATTATTCTTCAAAAGTAACGAACATTGTATTATCTTCATAAATATACAAATAAAACATTGACTCAATCCAAAACTATCATATTTATTTTAGAGGGTTAGTGGTCCACTAATTTATTAAAAAAAAAACTAGAACCATTATTAAAATTTCCAAAAATTTAGAGGGTAAATATAATGTATAAAATAATTTTATCGTTGGTGCAAAGAAGGATAAAAAAAACTCAAGGAACTAAGTTTTTCTCTATTTCTTCTCTTTTTTTTTGTAGCTGGGCAGTGGACAACTGGAAGTGAGTGATACAGAGAAAAAAAAAAGATAAGATAAGTTTTAGTCAAGTGGGCTAAAAATTTTGTTTTTTAATGATGGTGGGCCAAAAATTTTGTTTTTAATGTTGGACCAAAAATTTTGTTCTTAAAATTGGGCTTTTTGTTTTTTTAATAGGCTTGAGTGGATTGTGATAGGTCAAATATTTGATTTTTTAATAAGTTTGAATAGATAATAGTGAGTTCAATTTTTTTTGTGTTAAATGGACTTAATTGTTTAATTATTTTGGGTGAATAATGTGGGTCTAATATAAATGAGGAGGGCACACATAATATATATGTTNTGTTAAATGGACTTAATTGTTTAATTATTTTGGGTGAATAATGTGGGTCTAATATAAATGAGGAGGGCACACATAATATATATGTTTAAATATATAACACATATATCTAACTAATAAAAAAAAAATTGAGAGAGACACGTGCCCACCCTGCCCCTACCTCCCTCCGCCCATGTTTTCCATGACCTCCTTCNAAAAAAAAATTGAGAGAGACACGTGCCCACCCTGCCCCTACCTCCCTCCGCCCATGTTTTCCATGACCTCCTTCTAGAATCTGTCACACATAAACATGACAGAACCACCTAATGTCCTTGTGAACTCAAAAAAATTCCTCTTCTGTTTTAAGGGGGTTGGAACTTACAATTACTTGTGGGCGAGAACAAGGGCTTAGGAGTGGTTTAGTCTCTCAAGTAATACCAGACGTTTCTGGAAAGAGAATGTAAATTTTAATGATAATCCAAAAGAAAATCTATATGGTGGAAGAAAGTAGGCACTAGGTTCTTGACAAATTATAATTATAATGTTCTTCTGGCCCCACTTCTATGGAAAATGGCAATGGTTGCCTTTTTTTCCCCGACACCATCAGTTTTAGCACAACTTATTCAGATTGGCTGAGTTTCAAACAACGTGTTTAACATGATATGCAATTAACTTAAGTCATAGTTTCTCGTGGCACTTTATTATTTTGGGAAATGGTATTTGGATCTAATTTGACGNTTTTCCCCGACACCATCAGTTTTAGCACAACTTATTCAGATTGGCTGAGTTTCAAACAACGTGTTTAACATGATATGCAATTAACTTAAGTCATAGTTTCTCGTGGCACTTTATTATTTTGGGAAATGGTATTTGGATCTAATTTGACGATTGTATTTAAGGGCCTAATTTTATTGAAAGTTCCAGGACAACCAAAGGAGATTGCTACCTCCTAATTTTACTGAATATGCTGTTANCGATTGTATTTAAGGGCCTAATTTTATTGAAAGTTCCAGGACAACCAAAGGAGATTGATACCTCCTAATTTTACTGAATATGCTGTTAGGATTTAACACAATTTAAATCCACTAACAAACACACACAATCGGAAGAACAAATCAAGAATATAAAGCAATAAGAAACAAGAAAGAACAAGACACAGATTTTACGTGGTTCGGCAATTTGCCTACGTCCACGAAGCTGCAGGGATTTCACTATTGAGAGAGTTGAATATAGAGAGCGGCTGTACAATCCAAAAATAAACCCTAATCACCAAAACAACAGGGTTTATATGTCTTACGCACTGGGCTGTATATCGGCCCAAGCCTTCGCTCCATGCCAATCCTTTACCGATGGAGAGACACTAGTGTCCTCCAACCAACGATTCGAGCTGGGCTTTTTCTCTCCAGGAAGCTCCAAAAACAGGTACTT
Organism: Ilex paraguariensis; assembly: GCA_963454935.2. Taxonomy (NCBI): domain Eukaryota; kingdom Viridiplantae; phylum Streptophyta; class Magnoliopsida; order Aquifoliales; family Aquifoliaceae; genus Ilex; species Ilex paraguariensis. Next base: position 654,491 of record CAUOFW020003036.1, on the reverse strand, counting down.
GGCAATATGGTACAAAAGCACCCCAGATGTCATTGTGTGGATTGCAAACAGAAACAACCCCATTACAGATTCACAAGGAGTCTTAACAATCAGCAGTAATGGAACATTAGTTCTTCTCAGCGAAACTCGAATCACAATCTGGTCTTCAAATTTGTTGAAAGTAGCAGAGACTCCAGTTGCTCAGCTCTTAGAAACTGGAAACTTTGTTCTTATAGACAAGGCAAGAACAAGTTCTGAGAGCTATATTTGGCAGAGTTTTGATTTCCCGACTGACACGAGGTTACCAGGGATGGAGTTGGGAGAGAATTTGGACTGTGGTTGGGATCGGAACTTGACATCATGGAGAAGTACTGAGGATCCATTCCTTGGGAACTTCACCTATGGCATTGATAATAATGGTTTGCCTCAAGTACTAATCACCATGGGATCAGTGAAGAAGTACAGGAGTGGACCATGGAATGGAATTCGATTCAGTGGGCACCCTAGTCTCACACATCCAACTTTTAAGTATGAATTGAACTTGATGGGACTTTTCTGAAATACCCTATGATGAAGACGCGTGTCCTCGGNCCAAAAATTTAGAGGGTAAATATAATGTATAAAATAATTTTATCGTTGGTGCAAAGAAGGATAAAAAAAAACTCAAGGAACTAAGTTTTTCGTGTGTTGAGTTTTTCTCTGTTTCTTCTCTTTTTTTTTTGTAGTTGGGCAGTGGGCAGCTGGAAGTGAGTGATACAGAGAAAAAAAAAGATAAGATAGGTTTTAGTCAAGTGGGCTAAAAATTGTGTTTTTTAATGATGGTGGGCCAAAAATTTTGTTTTTAAAATTGGGCTTTTTATTTTTTTAATAGGCTTGAGTGGATTGTGATAGGTCAAATATTTGATTTTTTAATAAGTTTGAATAGATAATAGTGAGTTCAATTTTTTTGTGTTAAATGGACTTAATTGTTTAATTATTTTGGATGAATAATGTGGGTCTAATATAAATGAGGAGGGCACACATAATATATATGTTTAAATATATAACACATATATCTAACTAAAAGAAAAAAAAAAAAATTGAGAGGGGNGTTCCTCGACCCCTCCCGGCTGCGAGGGCTTGCCTCTGCCTAAGGAACCCCAAATCGATGCGAGGGGTGTTGGACATCGCTGCCTTGAGAGCGTCCTCGGCGTCTAAGGATTGAAGAATTTGGAAGTCTGGCCACAAGTCTCCTCCCGAAGTCCCCACCTCGGCGTCTGAAGGAACAGCGTCCTCTCTGACCCCGAGCTCTTCAGCAACTCCCTCTACCTCTGCCTCCGAAGCCCGATCCGGGTCTTCCTCCAAATTTTCCTCAACCTCTAGCCTCGCCGCCTAATCGAAGAGTTCAGACCACTGCGAAAGCTCAAAAGGCTGCGGAAGCTGTGAAAATTTCTTATATCCGGGGGTATAATTCAGCAGGATATGAGCAGCACGGCCAAACCCGTTGTCACCCGTGAATCTCCAAACCGTGATTAGGTCGGCAAAGTTCACTAGCGACCGAGGGGGAGGAGCTGTTTCCCAAGCAGGAATATCTGCACAAACAAAAAATTTGTCATGAACATGGGAAGTCCGGAGAAAGAAATAATAAACCCAAAGGAACCGACGTACTTGTCGTTCTCCATTCCAGAGGGCATAACAAGTCATTGTACTCGGGACCAACACCTCTCTGCCAAGATCCCTTGAAAATTAGGATATCGTCCTTGTACCCCTTGTCCGAGTCGGGAAGATGGGTTACAAGGTACATGGAGGGGTCCCTGACTTTGAGGTAGAAGTGTTGGTGAGGCATGACTCTAAGGAGGGAATAACAGAATAGGAGATCGTTGAGCCCGATATTTACCCCGGGCGCCTATTGAGCTCTAAGACCCTCATGATTATTCGGAAGACATTAAGGCAGCATTGCCCGGGGAAGAGGCGGAAATGAGAGAGGAACTAAGAAGCAAATGGGGTAAAGAAAACCTAATTCCTCCCTCTATTATGGCCTTAGTATAGAAGGGCATGGCATCCTCGGCCCCGAAGGTAGAAGAGTGCACCACCGGGTCAAAATCCTCTACGTCTACGCACGGAGGAATGTCGTACTTGGCCCTAAACCTATTGGTCTGCTCATCGCCTTTTACCTTATATTTCTCCGACCCCGAAGGACCAGCCTGAGGATTCTCGGGAGCAGCGCGACGACGAGGCATCTCTAAAAAAGTAAGAAAGAAGAGGGTATTTGTTCTTGAAAAACCCTGAGGAAGTTTCCCGAGGGTTAAATCACTATGTATCGACCGGATGACACCTCCAGTCAATCGGAAAACAAAAGGCTAGCAGGAAGAAAAGAAAGAGGATTCTGAAACTCACCCGAACGTCAAAATGGAGTTTTTTCTGGAAAACCTTAAAGCGACTCCCTCCAGAAAGTTCAGAAATCAACGATGGGTCTGCTGGCTTTAAGATTTTGAGGGAGAATGGGCAATCGACGAGGGCAGAAGAAACAAAACTCCGGCGAAGATTCAAGAAGAGGTACTCTGAAGAAAGTTCGAAATGGCAAAACGAGGAAAACGGAAGAGGAGACCCCTTTATATAGGGGCAATTTTCATCATTGGGCACGAGAAACGAAACGGCGAATTAAATGCGCACGACATCCCAAGCCGGGGAAAGCGGCTCGAGGCAATGATGAATGACGGGTGGTAGTTGGGAAACCCTTCGTCTCCTTACAACGCGTGTCCTCGGTGTCAGAAGATCGAAGGCTGGGGGGTAGTTGATGAGACTTTTCTGAAATACCCTATGATGAAGACACGTGTCCTCGGTTTTACTAAAACACTGTTGCTAAGATCAAGCACCATCGGCGCACGAATGTCCTCGCCCCCGAGGTACCGTCATATAGGATCATACATTCAGTATATTTTACAACCGACACGTGTCCTCGGTCTGATATGTACCTCGGTCGGCAACCTCCCTCGGTCCCCGAGATGAGCCTTTCCTCGGTGCCGAGAGGTACCCCGTCCTGGACGCTTCCTCTACTCCAGGATAAGCTATTGACGTACAGGTCATTAGCCTAGGCTAGTCTAGGCTATTCATCATGACCTCGTCTTACATAAGTAATGTCAGAATGTACTGGAATACAGAGGTCACAGCTAATAGGGGATGGACGCGTGGCGTATGATATCACATCGAAGACAGACAAACTGCATGTCGTTGCTGACACGCGACTTGGGAAAGCAAACAATTAATTGCACCATTCCCTTGATGAGACCGCATTCAATGCGGTAAGGTTCGAAAATGAAAGGCAATAAATGCTCCTAATACAGGGCATTTATTGGNTCTAAAAAAGTAAGAAAGAAGAGGGTATTTGTTCTTGAAAAACCCTGAGGAAGTTTCCCGAGGGTTAAATCACTATGTATCGACCGGATGACACCTCCAGTCAATCGGAAAACAAAAGGCTAGCAGGAAGAAAAGAAAGAGGATTCTGAAACTCACCCGAACGTCAAAATGGAGTTTTTTCTGGAAAACCTTAAAGCGACTCCCTCCAGAAAGTTCAGAAATCAACGATGGGTCTACTGGCTTTAAGATTTTGAGGGAGAATGGGCAATCGACGAGGGCAGAAGAAACAAAACTCCGGCGAAGATTCAAGAAGAGGTACTCTGANACACTGACAGCAATCATGAGTTTTTAAGGTATAAATACTCCTTGCAAAAGGCAAAGCAGGTATGCATGAACGAACTCTCTACCACAATACATTCTCAGTGTATTCTCCTTCCTCTCTCTTTCTCAAAGACTGACTTGATCGTCGGAGGGGATACGCCGGAAAACACTCCGGCGCCCTTCTAACTTGTTCTTCTTTGTTCCAGNAATTAAATGCGCACGACATCCCAAGCCGGGGAAAGCGGCTCGAGGCAATGATGAATGACGGGTGGTAGTTGGGAAACCCTTCGTCTCCTTACAACGCGTGTCCTCGGTGTCAGAAGATCGAAGGCTGGGGGGTAGTTGATGAGACTTTTCTGAAATACCCTATGATGAAGACGCGTGTCCTCGGTATACTAAAACACTGTTGCTAAGATTAAGCACCATCGGCGCACGAATGTCCTCGCCCCCGAGGTACCGTCATATAGGATCATACATTTAGTATATTTTACAACCGACACGTGTCCTCGGTCAGATATGTACCTCGGTCGGCAACCTCCCTCGGTCCCCGAGATGAGCCTTTCCTCGGTGCCGAGAGGTACCCCGTCCTGGACGCTTCCTCTACTCCAGGATAAGCTATTGACGTACAGGTCATTAGCCTAGGCTAGTCTAGGCTATTCATCATGACCTCGTCTTACACAATTAGTGTCAGAACGTACTGGAATGCAGGGG
>CAUOFW020003036.1:638265-649419 GCA_963454935.2 Ilex paraguariensis | reverse complement strand
TAATGATCACCTACTGACCACACTGACAGCAATCATGAGTTTTTAAGGTATAAATACTCCTTGCAAAAGGCAAAGCAGGTATGCATGAACGAACTCTCTACCACAATACATTCTCAGTGTATTCTCCTTCCTCTCTCTTTCTCAAAGACTGACTTGATCGTCGGAGGGGATACGCCGGAAAACACTCCGGCGCCCTTCTAACTTGTTCTTCTTTATTCCAGGAACCTCTTTCATCCTTACTGGATCACTCTTCCGTTCCCAAGATCTCCCATCGCCGTTTCAGGTTGCCACCGTACCTTGCGGGGTGTCCCAAGCAGCGTGTTTGATCATTCAACGGGCTCACTCGAAGTTCACCAAGGGAGATATCTGTTTTCGTTTTTTATATTGTGCAGAATCTTGCACGCACAGAACTTTAGTGGGAATATGTTGATTTCTATCTCTGAGTCTTACAACTCCTCAGTTGTTACAAGATTATTTTTGGATCTATCAGGCGTAATCCACCGCTATCTAATGGATGAAACGAGCACAAAATGGACTCTGATTACCACCACACCAAAAGACCAATGTGACAGCTATGCACAATGTGGTCCTAATAGTATTTGCAGGATTGAATAGTCTCCGATTTGTGAGTGTTTGGTTGGATTCACTCCCAAATCGCCACAAGAATGGGAAATGCTTCAGTGGTCCAAGGGACGTGTGAGAAAAGTACCATTAGGCTGCCAGATTGGAGAAGGTTTTGCGAAGGTAGCAGGGGTCAAATTGCCCGACCTGTTGGAGTTCCAGCTAAACACTAGTATGAACGTCGATGAGTGCAAGGCACAGTGCTTAAAAAACTGTTCTTGTATGGCTTATGCTAATTCCTATATCAGTGCAGGAGGTAGTGGCTGTTTGATGTGGTTCGGGGATTTGGTGGACATCCGGGCGTTCACCTCAGAAGCAAGTGAACAAGATATCCATCTACGCTTGCCCTCTTCAGAATTAGGTATGTGCCGAATCTAAGTTCTTTAATTGTTCAGCAAGAAGTAGGACTTGAGTATCAATTTGCCACTAGATCAAGGAATCAGTTAAGATCATTGGTGAACAATGGGAATTTATTAAAAAATTGTGCAAATCTAATAACAAAACAACTTGTCAGGAATCATGGATTTATTCCCTCTTTCAGAGAAATGTAAAAATATATTAACCTATCTTCTTCGTTTGTAGAATACCTCAATCATTCAAAGAAGAAGAAAAGGCTTGTGAAGATCCTAGTGGCACTGTGCATTTCAGGACTGCTTGTTTTGATATTTGTATGTGGGTGCATATTTATGAAAATAACAACAAAGAGAAGAGGTAAGGATACTGATTTGTCTACTAACTTTGGATAGCAGTTTTATAATTGAGCATAAGTGTTAAGATATTAACTCATCTCTGGGAGTTTTTATGCAAAATATAACTTAATCCAATTTCAGCCTTCAAACAGAAGAACGACTACTTGGAATTACCTTCTTTTGGTTTGGCAACTATTGCTGCTGCAACAAATAACTTCTCTCAGGCAAATATGATCGGAGAAGGTGGTTTCGGTCCAGTTTACAAGGTAACATTGTACATGTGCAGTTCTTCAGTGAACAAGATATTGTCTTGTATAATTGTGCATCTTATATATCATACGCACAGGGAAAATTATCAAACCAACAAGAAATAGCAGTGAAAAGGCTGTCAAAGAATTCAGGACAAGGTCTCGAAGAGTTTAAAAATGAAGTTGTTTCGATTGCCAAACTCCAACATAGAAATCTTATCAGGCTTTTGGGATGCTGCATTCAAGGAGAAGAAAGGATGCTGATCTATGAGTACATGCACAACAAAAGCTTGGATTTTTTTATTTTTGGTTTGGCCCTCAAAATTCTCTATCTTTTGGATTTGTTCTATTACCAGCATAATGTTTACAAATGGTGGATATTGTGCAGATCAGAGTAGAAGTGCATCTTTGGCTTGGCCAAAGCGTTTTGACATAGTTATGGGGATCGCACGAGGACTTCTCTATCCCCACCAAGATTCTAGATTGAAAATTATTCACAGAGATCTCAAAGCTAGCAATATTCTACTGGATACTGATCTCATCCCCAAAATCTCAGATTTTGGCTTAGCAAGGATTTTCTGTGGAGACAAAAGTTTCACAAAAACAAAAAGAGTTATTGGAACATAGTAAGTTCTACTGACTTAAACTAAAAAAACCATGTTCATCATTTAGAAGATCTTATGGTTGGTAAATCATGCAGTGGCTATATGTCTCCAGAGTATGCAATAGATGGAAAATTCTCTATGAAGTCCGATATCTTCAGTCTCGGTGTGCTTTTATTAGAGATAGTAAGTGGTAAAAGGAACAGAGGTTTTCATCATCTAGTTCATCACCACAACCTTCTAGGGCATGTAAGTACTACAAAAAAATTCCACCTCTCTCTCCCCCTCGTCTCTTTCCTTTGAGTTTGCATTTTAGTGCTGTTCATGGATGTGCCATATGTATGCTGACTTGCTGAGCCAAAGATAAAAAAAAAAAAAAATCTCATCAGACTATGGTAATTATTTTAGGCATGGTTGCTTTGGAATCAAGATAGGGCCTTGGAACTAATCGATGAATGCTTGAGGAACTCATTTGTCGAGTTTCAAATGCAGAGGTGTATCCATGTTGGCCTACTATGCGTTCAACAACTTCCTCAAGACAGGCCAGAAATGTCTTCTGTAGTTTTCATGTTGGGCAATGAGGGACTGGTGTTGCCTCAACCCAAACAGCCTGGTTTTTTTTCCGGAAGGAGTTCCAATGACCAGGATGTAGTATCAAGAAGTGAAGAGTTCTTCTCCAGAGGTGATACTGAAACCATAACAATACTACAACCTCGATAGGGGATTCAAGTCTGTTACTTATTCACACACACTTGATATGTATATAGAACTAAATGAAAGTGCAACTTGGTTCATGGTCGAGGAAAAAGAGGTCTTCAATTTTACTTGGGGGATGGTAGTTTTACTTATTTACTCTCTATTCTAGTTGTGTAAGGAAGTCCTCATTGCTTATAGTTTGTGAATGCTTAAATTGCTCTCTTTTAATTCATTAAAAAGTTGGGGTATGGATCAAATGATTAATCTATTAAAATGGGATAAAAGAAACCAGTCGTGTCCCAAAGGATGTTTATGACCTATATCCTCTAAAACATCTCTCAATAAGAAGGAGAATTTGGTGGATCGGCAATGGAGCATTACTTGATTAAATCTTCATGATTTTTCTATAATTTTTGAAATCATAGAAAATAGGGTTCAATAAGTGAAACTCATAACGATAGTTTAATATAAGAGCAATGCTATTAAGACCTAATTTATTGACATAATTTGTTGACCTAATTCACTGTGACTTTTGGATTGACTGTAAGTCCCATCAAATATTGGAACTAGGTGTTGATCCAATGATTCTTATGAAGTCACATCATTATGTCATCAAATTAGATCAAATTTTTTGTTTCAAATAGCATTACTCTTAATATAATTCACCCTTAAGTAATGGTGAGTGTTACTCTTAATATAAGCCACATCATTATCTTTGTTTTGATGTCAATAGACGCTCATCTATCATTTCTTAACAAAAAAATAAAAAAGTAAAGTGGAGCGTCACGATTTTTTTTAAGACTAATGACATGGGTACCGCTTTTGTGAGAAAATATTCAATGTAATCGATTACACTATGTTATCACTGTTACGTACTGTAACTGATCTATATAAATATCTAAATAGTACAATTAAACTCCACTAACTTCACATGATAGTTTTAAATGTAAAAATTATTAAGGATAAAATACACTTTTTGTCTCTAAAGTATGTGTTTAGTGTCTATTTAGTCACTAATCTTTTAATTATGTTTATTTGATCCCCAAGATTCCTAATTTGTATTTATGTGATCCAATTTCAACTATTCGTCAAAAAATCGTGACGATTCCGATCACACACTATTCACTTGGTTCTTAATTTTGTATTTATTTGATCCCTATAATTTTTAATTTGTATATATTTAGTCTCACATGATTAGCGCCTGACTAGAGGCATTAACGCTTTTTTGATGAACGTTTTGAGATTGAAACAAAATTACAAATTAGAGGCTAAATAAAAATTGTACACATATTTTAAAAACTAAAAATATATTTTACCGAGTCATTAATAGTTATAGAATTTAACGGAATCCACTAATAGTTGTAATCAGTTGACGACCCTACGTGACTTTGTGGAGTTTTGGGTTACGTGGAAACCATCTCTCCCCGCGTCGTACTCTCCTCCTGCTTTCCTTTTCTCCATTTTTAAAATTGTTGTTCTTTTCCTTGTTTGGCCGAGTCTCCTCCTGGTTTCCTCCTGAATGGACAACCATACCCCTCCAGACCTTCCCCGAAAGTGCCAGGCAATTGCTGGACGAACCAAACCAAGTAAACCGACCTTCGCGTTATCTGTACATGAGTTGTCTTCCCATGACCCCTCTCTCCCTCTCTCCTTCTCCGAACCACCAAAACATCGTCTATTCTCTCTGGTATATATCACCCACCACCCTCTTCATCCCCCAACAAACCCACATCCCTCTCAAATTTTCTCTCTCTTTCTACAATGGCGTCCAAGATTCAATCTCAATTTGAAGATTTCTTGCCCATCATGGCTGATAAATTAGGTGGGGATGGCCTAATCAGTGAACTATGTAATGGGTTTCAACTATTAATGGACGGTGATAAAGGGGTCATCACCTTCGATAGTCTCAAGAAAAACTCTGCCTTGTTGGGTTTGCAGGATTTGAACGATGATGATCTTCGGAGTATGCTAAAAGAGGGTGATTTTGATGGTGATGGGGCTCTCAATCAGATGGAATTTTGTGTTCTCATGTTTAGATTGAGTCCTGATCTAATGGAACAATCGCCGTTCTTGTTAGAAGAAGCTCTTCAACAGGAATTGAGAGATTTTCATTATTGATTGTAATTTTTTGTTCTACTCTTTGATTGTTTGTGCAACTCTTTGAATTATTCAGATGAATACAATAACAGAGGAGAAAAGGAAATTCTTTGAGCATTTGGGACTTGTGATTATTGTCTCTTTGCTTTGAATTGTTTTTCATTGCTTTTTCTGCTAAAGATTTTGCCTGAATTATCACAAAACACTCTCCAAAGACTGACAATTGGGGGTTTGACAATAGGAGCAATCCTTCCACTTTTTTTTTTTTTTTGGGTTTGACGGTAAAATGTATTAGGACAGCTTAGGCACATTTTAATTAATTTCCTTCTCAATTATTTATTCCTTTTATTCTCCTTAAAAAATAAATTTTTTTTGACCATTTTGATCCGTTCAAACAAAAAATTTAATCTTTGAATGTTTTTGGTATCATGCAAAATTCAACCTCTTGTTAACTTTTTTTTTTTTTTTTTTGAAGAGGAGAGGACGAAGAGAACGATTTCATAAAATAAAAAGTATCATTAAACTACAAATTCGTTAATACATTTCGTTAACTAGGAGTCACAATATTCACCAATTACCTATCAATCCCCCAACTTATCCATGTATCGAACATTTGTTTTATTTTATGTGGGTTGTAAATAATTGAGTAATATGAGTCAACTTCATTAAAATGGGTTAAAAGGAGTTATAAATAAATACTTATTGAATTGAGTATTTATTTTTTCCTAAACCAATAGCAACAACAATAAACTAAAATAAACACAAATACAAATACTAAGGCCGCGTTTGATAACAGGCGATTTTTGTTTTTTGTTCATTTTGGTTTTCATTTTATGGCTAAAAAAAATAAAAATATATTTGTCGAATGTTTTTGTTTTTTTTTAATATCTCCGTTTTAAAAACAAGACTAAAATTTGAAAACATCCAAAATGATGTTTTTGAAAACATAAAAAAAAAAAAAAAACACTCGCGATTTAGAAGGAGATTTAATAAGGTCTTGGATTCGATCCTCCTTAGCAACAAAAAACATCTTTTTTTTGCTTGAGTATAAAAGGTCATCTCTTTCACCCCTCTCTGTCTTCTCTACCATCTTTCTCTTGATGCCAATGACGAAGCCGAAGCCAATCGCCAATCATTGCGAAGCATTACTTCATCTCGTCTTTGGTCTCTCTCGACTCACTGTCTCTCTCTCTCTCTCGCCCTTCTCTGATGGTTTTGTTGGTAAGTTTTAAGATTGGATTTTGGGGGTGGTGGTGGGTTTCAAGGATGTGTAGTGGGTTTTGCTGGGGAGTTTTAGGAGTGGGTTTCTAGGGTGGGTAGTGGGTTTCGGTGGTTATGATGGTGGGGGTGGGTTGTGGGTTTCAATAGTGAGGGTTATGGGTTTTGGGTGGCCAACTAAGATGATAGGAGATCTATTAAAGTGGGATCAAAACCTCAATTGTTCTTATCACAAGGATAAAGGCCATTATATGTAGAATTACTGGGCACTCAGGCGTCACCTAGAAGAGTTGGACAGGTAAGGTCACCTCTCTCGATATATTGACAAGGAAAAAATGACCAATGAGCAGGAATATCAACAAATTCAATTAAATGACCAACTAGATAACTAAATTTTACTTTTAGCGTAGTCAACAATGCCTTATTATTTCAATAAGTCTTCAAAAATATTTATTTTTTATTCTTGTTGATTATTATCTAAGATTGTTCTTTAAGTTACTCAGTCTTCCACGGATGACCAACAACCTCTATGATTGTTCAACATAGCCTTTCTTAAGGATTTGTCACATTCGGACATCAAACACCTTAACACATGGTGACTCTCTTCCTTTGGTAAGAATAGGAGGCACAAGTGTTAGAAAACTCGAACCACCACCACCAAGGAACTTTTCGATGATATTAGGAATCGGGAAGTCACTCTAAGACCATTAAACGTCCTCCCAAATTAGATATGACCCATCAGACTCACCTTGACTCTCGAGTAACTCTTATCGCTCGACTAGCTTATGAGTAAAGTTAGTCAGCCCCTTGTACAAGTAACAATAAATGCTTCTCCCTTTCCTCTATCAGTCAAGCTCCAACATTTGAACCAAGTGAATGACATAAAGGGAAGAGAGTAAAGAGGAGAAGAGAAGAAAACTAAAGCCCTAAACATCGTAGATGACTAAAGAACTAAGCTTCTTAGGCAAGAGAAGTCCTAAGCTTCTTAGGCAAGAAAAGCCCTAACCCTTTAAGCAATGAAGACCCAAAAAACCTAAGTCCTCTGAAAACATACCTCAAATAATTCCATCTAGTAGATAAGGCATGGGGGCAATTGTGGGGGGCTTCTTTGACCTTGCTAGTGCTGACCAGCAACAGTGTCGACCGGTAAGTACAAGTGGCAGTCAAATGGGCCGTGTGGGTCATGCTTGGGTAGGCACTAGTAGCAACCACCAGTGTATTATCGACCGACAAACACTCTACTTGCTAAGAGGTACTTTACAAAGTCTCTTTTTGTTTGCCTGCTTCTGCTATACGAGTTCTATTCAATTAAGGTACAACCTAGGACCTGGAGTCCTAATCTAATACCACTCTAAATACCTAAGAGTTGGTGATGAGGCACCAAGGAGTTAAAGTCTAAGTAAAATGCAACTCCGAGCAATCAGGAGCTGTGATAAGGACCCAAGACGAAGAGTCCTAATCTAACTCTACCTAGGTGCGGAGCCAGGAACTTATATGTGGGGGGCACTAACTATAAGTTTAAAAATTTATCTTCTTAAGGATTAAAGTTAAAAACAAATAAATTTTTTAAATCATATACAATACCTAAAATTTCATTGACAAAATAGCCAAAAATCGATATACATGAGGTACAAAAACAAAAAAATCTGCAAAATAATTTTCTAATTAGACCCCTTTACAAAAAACGAGACTAACTATAGTTTTTTACAATTGACCAAGACGTGATTTCATATTTTGAAAGCGTTGCATGATAACATTGTTATTAATGCAATCAAAAATATCTTTCTCTATGTACACAATCAAGTTATCTGTCATCCATTGATCGCCCATTCGATTACACAATCGATTCTTCACAATCTTCATAGCCGAAAATGCTTTCTCTACTGTGACAGTCGCAACTGACAAAATCAATGTCAATGTCACAAATAAGTAGACCAATGGGTATACCACGTGTTTTTTTGTTTCAACCATTTTTTGAGCAAGATCTTCAATCTCTAACAAATTTGAAAACTCAATACTAAAGTGCATATCAATAATATATAGTATTAGGAAGTAAATACAAGTACAAATGCATAAAAATATCCAATTCATAATTTTAATAAATTCAAGCAATATCATTCAAAGTACTAAAAATAGGTTCAAATTGAGAGTTACCAAAAAATAGGTCGACTCAATAACCGCAACTCAAGGTCTTCAAGGCGTCCCCAATTACTAATCCGAACTATAACAAATCAAAAAAAATTAGGAAAAAATGCNTCAAGCAATATCATTCAAAGTACTAAAAATAGGTTCAAATTGAGAGTTACCAAAAAATAGGTCGACTCAATAACCGCAACTCAAGGTCTTCAAGGCGTCCCCAATTACTAATCCGAACTATAACAAATCAAAAAAAAATTAGGAAAAAATGCAAAAAAAAAAAAAAACAAATTAGGGAAAATGAATAAAAATTTAAATAAGGACAAAATGCACAAAATATATATTGTGGTTAAAAATTAAAATTCACAAAAAAAACAAAAAATTACCAAGACTAATTAATTCAAAATTTTAAAAATAAAAAACTAATTTATTTTGTGTGCATAGTGTAGTCAGTGTGCGCGTGTATGCCATGTTCGAGAGAGAGAGAGAGAGAANTTGTGTGCATAGTGTAGTCAGTGTGCGCGTGTATGCCATGTTCGAGAGAGAGAGAGAGAGAAATGTTTGAGTGGATTGTGATAGGTCAAATATTTAATTTTTTAATAAGTTTGGATAGATAATAGTAGGCTCAATTTTTTTGTTTTAAATGAGTTTAATTTTTTAATTTTTTGGGTAAATAATGTGGGCCTAATATTTTTATCTCAGATTTTGGGTGAGCACAAATAATATACTATACAAATATATAACATATATACTTGACTAAAAAAAAATTTTTTTTTTAGGGGGGGCACGTGCCCACCCTAGCCCAAGCCTCCTTACGCCCTTGACTCTACCCTATATTTCTAGGACTTGGTGACCAAGTCGGGTCAATCAATATAGAGTTTGGATTCCTTTGGGACATAACTTCTTATCACTCCAAATAAAGACTTCTAGATACCATGTAATGGATTCAATCCTAGTGTACTGACTCCTTACTTTCCTTCGATTTGTGATCTGGCTTAGTATCGGGGCCTTTTTGACCACTTCTGGTCATCGGTTATCCTAGGTGTTCTCTTGTCTTACAGGTTACTCAAGACTTCTTCACCATTCTCTCCGACCGTAAGAAATGGTGACTTATAGTGCAAAATTATCCCCGCACAAATAAAATAAAATAAAAATCATGACGATAAATTGCAAAGTGGTATCTATAAGAATTATTGATTCCTAATCAAGAAAATTTGAAGTTGATCCTTTTTTTTGGGTTTTGATGATGCACAAAATGAGTTTGCATACCACCTGTCAAGTATAAGTAATAAATGTAATAATTAAAGTAGAGAGAATACGAGAATTATAGTAGTTCGGTCAAAGTGATCTACGTCCACTTTTGAATAGCTAAGGTTGCCGGTTATTTTATTAACTCAAGTATGCAGGAGAGTAAAGAATTAGAGAGGGAGATGAGAGAGTCGTGCTCAACTGAGTGTGATCTGCCCCCCAAGTATTGGTGGGCTTACAATTTATAGGCGTCTCATAACAGATTTGGGCGAGATATTAGTACTTAAGTGGCTTGTCTGTTGGAGCCGATATCCTCTTCTCAACAGGCGAGGCAGTTATGGTGCTCTCCATTCGATCAAATGATGACGTGGGTGTTGACTTTTTCCAAGAGGAAGAGGATAAGACTCTTGGATGACCCTCTATGCTCACCGTTATCGTAGCTCCTTGAACTTGATGATTTTGACCGAGCGTGGAACACTTTAGACTTGACTTGATGGACCTCTTGGAATTGGGCTATGAACTCGGACCGGGCTTATAATTTGAGTTGGGCCTGGCCCATCATTTTTTCCCCAATGCCCTGCATCCAACGGAGCTTGGAAAGGAGAGCATTCAGTTTGAGTTTGAATTTTTGGCTGATTGGCATAACTGAAAAAACTTTGGAAGGCCAAAACCTATGCTTTTAGGACTTTTTTGGACTTTTAACAACATCAATCACAACCAAAGGCTTTGAGTCTTGTAGGGTTCGTCGAGAGTTTCGATTTGATATATTTATGGGCCCTATTTGGAATAACATAGCAAAAATTACGGTCAAAATTTTGAGCAAGCAGTTAGGCGTGCGCTTTAGGTGAACAGACAGTGTTCTGGGCAAGCCTGGGGTTGCCTTGGGTGCCTTGGGCGACGTGGGGATGTCTTGGGCACTTTGGGCGAGCTTGGGGCTGCCTTGGGAGAGCCTGGGGTTGCCTAAGGAAAGCCTGGGGCTGCCTTGGACTAGCCTGGGGATGCCTTGGGCACTTTGGGCGAGCCTGGGGCTTTCTTGGGAGAGCTTAGGGCTACCTTGCTCGAGCTTTGTAACGCCCCAAAAACCCCCGTGGGTGACATTACATTCTAAAAATCATTTACCATATGAGAGCATTTAGTAAAATTCATCACGACGAAAGTTTCATTCATCAACCATTCATATTTTAACAAAATTTGGGCAGGGTCTCCTTTGTACGGGGAGCTCTACCCAAAACACAACCTATACAATAATATTACAATTAACCACACCGGGTCCACATATGCATAACTATTGACCACACCGGGTCCATTTTTCCATCATAAAATAAACTTGCATTCATCATATGTCATATCCACACTATCATCCCAAATTAATAGGTCTAATCTTGGTCTTTACATCTCCAAAATGTAATAATATAACGCAGCGGAAATAACAGAAATGAACTAGAGTTCAAAAGGATATTCTAAGCATAATCTAGTCTAGAACAAAATAAAAGTGTCGCTCTAAGCGTCCACCTCGGGATCCACATCCCCGTCAAGCGGAGTCTTCCAATGGGTGGGCTCCTCGGCTCCTAACTCCTCCTCAAGTGTGAAATCTGAAAA
>CAUOFW020003036.1:604280-637387 GCA_963454935.2 Ilex paraguariensis | reverse complement strand
AAAAAAAAAAAATTAAGTTTGACCCAAAAGTCAATCCGTTCGAAACTCAAACTTCATGATTAATATTTCAACAATGATTCTAAATTTTTATCCTCATTTTATTCATATTTGGAAAACTTTTAAGATATTAGTATTCTTATTTAATTTTTGTACAGGGTCTTACAAGCTTGGGGCTGCCTTATGTGAGTTTAGTTCTGGAGTCAAAAGGCAGAGCACGCCGAACACTTTTGGTGGTGATGATCCGACTCCTTCAAGTATAACTTCTCAAAATCAAATTCCTCAGGACCTCCCTAACAGTGGCTTGGACAAAGTTTCACGTCTTCGCGCCAAAAAGCACCGAGGCAAGGTAGCTCTCGATTATGATGGGTCCAAAGTAAGTATTATCTCTAGCAATTTAAATACGGACACCGATATTTTGCGGATTGTCTCTGCTTACTATATTCCTTCGACTGTGTTGTGCTGTCGAGCTGAGATGGACACAAAAAGATGAGCCCCGATTGTTGACATTCAATTTTAATGTTGTCCCTCGGGTTGTAGACGACCTGAGTTTCAAGAGCCTGGCTAGAGATGGCAAAAATAATGTTATTCTAAATATTAAAATATCTAACATAATTACCTAGAGAGAGAGAGAGGTAGGCTGCTTGAGCGAGAACAAAGATAGAGTTTGAGAACTACTCGTGAGAGAGCTACACCTTTTGAGACCTAGCTTTTTGTGACTCATGAGAGAGTCTTTAAGTTTAAGGTATAGGCTGTCTGTTTGAAAACAGTGCAGAGGCCAAGTTTTTTTTGTGACCTGCTAGAGAGCCGCTAAGTTGGATATAGTTTGTCTGTTTAAGAATAGTGCAGAGGCCATNCCTTTTGAGACCTAGCTTTTTGTGACTCATGAGAGAGTCTTTAAGTTTAAGGTATAGGCTGTCTGTTTGAAAACAGTGCAGATGCCAAGTTTTTTTTGTGACCTGCTAGAGAGCCGCTAAGTTGGATATAGTTTGTCTGTTTAAGAATAGTGCAGAGGCCAAGCTTTTTGGTGACCCGTGAGAGAGCTGCTAAGCTGGAGATAAGCTGCTTGTTTGAAAACAGTGCAGACCAAGTTTTTTTGGCGACCCGTGAGAGAGCCACTAAGCTATAGATAGCCTGTATGTTTGAGAACAGTGCAGAAGCAGGTCAAGATTTTGGCAATCTGCGAGATGATTCACCTCGCCTAGACCTGTTGATTTTCTCAACATTCATATATTTTTGAGCTTTTGCCAATAGTTTTGACATGCTCTTTGGTGGTCGCTTCATTACTGAAAAGAGGAAACTCGATGAGGAGAGGCCTCTTAGGAAGGCAGTCATGGTGACTTTGTTATTGGACTCCTCAATTTGGAGGACCTCCTCGTTAACATGAGTGAGGTAACTCCTTAGACTCTCATCTTGATCCTGTTTTATGCTGAGTAGATGGATGATAGGCTTCTGCTGGTGGCGCCCACCAATGAAATGTGTCACAAAGGATCTGCTCAATTTGGCGAAGGAGCTTATGGAGGTCGAGGTGAGTTTGGCAAACCATTGTCGCTTTAATCCCTTCAAGGTAGTTGGGAATGCCCTACACATAATTTCGTGAGGGACGTTGTGCAGCTGCATTAAGGTTTTGTAGATTTCGAGGTGATCAAGTGGGTCCTTCATACTGTCAAAAATTTCGATAGATGGCATTTTGAACTTCTAGGGAAGCGGGTAGTTCGCCGCGTTAGGTACGAAGGGTGTGTTGGTTCGTCTAACAAGGTAGTCCACTGTCTTGGATCCTTGTGCCTTCATAGCGTTGAATATGTCACCTAGTTGATTTTGCACCTCTTTTATTTTTTCGTCCCAGTGGTTGGGAACTCATTTGAAATTATCTCGAAAATGACTTTCATACTCCATGCTCTGGTTTT
Source organism: Ilex paraguariensis (assembly GCA_963454935.2). NCBI lineage: Eukaryota > Viridiplantae > Streptophyta > Magnoliopsida > Aquifoliales > Aquifoliaceae > Ilex > Ilex paraguariensis. Next base: position 635,483 of record CAUOFW020003036.1, on the reverse strand, counting down.
CACCCTCGTCCTCTTAGAAAAGAGAAAGGAGAGCTGGAGGAGGAGCTGAAGGTCCCTCGTGGGGAGCTCGATCCCTTGTGCAGGGCGTCCATGGGGGCTCCAAAGGGGGCACCCAGATGAGGAGCTCCTTGACACCCAGGGCGTGGAGCTCCTTTGACTTGAGGTCCAAACTGTGCTCTTCCTTGCTCAGCAAGCATCAGTTGCAGGGTCTATTGGTTTTGGACCACAAGCTGCTGCATGATCTCTAATATCTGCTGCGCATTTGGGGCAAGATTGGTTGGTGGAGGAGCAATCTGTTCCTCTCGTGGTGGGTTATCTTCAGGCTGATTCATGCTTCTGGTGGTGATCGCCACAAATTCAACAAAAATAATGTTTAGAAGTGAGAATTTTTTGTCTTTCCCACAGACAACGCCAAACTGATGATGCATAAAATGAGTTCACACACCACCTGTCAAGTATAAGTAATAAATGTAGTAATTAAAGTAGATAGAAAATGAGAATTGTAATGGTTCAATTAAAGTGACTTACGTCCACTTTTGAATAGCTAGGGTCACTGGGTATTTTATTAATTCAAGTATACAGAAGAGCAAAGAGTTACAGGCTAAAAGNGTCCACTTTTGAATAGCTAGGGTCACTGGGTATTTTATTAATTCAAGTATACAGAAGAGCAAAGAGTTACAGGCTAAAAGAAAGAGGAGAGAGTCGTGTTCAACAAAGTGTGATCTGTCCCCCAAGTGTTGGTGGAGCTTACAATTTATAGGCGTCTCATAACAGATTTGAGCGAGATATTAGTATTTAAGTGTCTTGCCTGTTAGAGTCGGTCTCCTCTTCTCAACAGGCGAGGCAGTTGCGGTGCTCCCCATGAGATTCGGTCAAATGATGACGTGGGTGTTGACTGTTTTCAAGGGGAAAAAGGATAAGGCTCTTGGATAATCCTGCATGCTCCCCACTGTCGTAGCTTCTTGAACTTGATGATTTTGATTGGACGTGGAGCACTTTAGACTTGACTTGCTCTTGGAATTGGGCTATGAACTCGGATCGGACTTATAATTTGAGCTGGATTCTTGGGCCTGGCCCATCAGGTTTCATCGTTCCAAAACTTGAATTCGTGTTCTTTGTATAAAACTAGAATTAATTGAAATGAATTTAGAAAAAAACTTAAACTTTGACAATTGACAATTAAGCTCAAGTCAAACTTTAATTAGTGTTAGTCAATTTATGTCGTGTTTATGAGCATTAAAGAAAAAAAAACTCATGTCGTGTTTAAACATGTTAAAACTTGAAAGACTCGACTTGATTAATCTTTCTTATATTTTGGGTCAAAATTCATCTCCCAAATACACATAGACCCCGTAGGATTTGGACACTTAGAACATCTTTAATAGTACTATCTATTTTAGAGAGCATTTTTTATAAAATAAAAAACTTCTTTGACATAAAAGTTAAAATAAATAGTAAAATTTTGTATACCACTCCAATAAGAACTCTTCATCATTGTCAATTTATTATTGTATATTTTGTTCTTTTTAAGAATAAATTTGACTTTCCTCATTTTGTCCCTCTTTTTTAGCATTGAGATATATATTTTATTCTAAATGTCTTAGATGAAAAGATAAAACCCGTAAACGCTCATAAAAACTCGGACCGATCGATCCTCCGTTCATTTTATTGGAGGTGTAGATAACGAGGTTGTCTTTACAATCTTCTCTCTTTTGCCCTTATGTTGGAGTAAGGTAGGGTGGTTCACTTGAATTGCTCACCAGCCTTTTAGTATACTTAAAATAATGTAAAGAGTGTGGAGAGTTAAATTAGATTCTTTATTTTAAGAAAATTGTTATTTAGATTCTGAAAATTGATACTATTTATTGACTTTATCCATCATAATCATTGAATATGTAATAAATTATAATAAATATAAAAAATTACAATTAAATCAATAATAATAATAATTAATAAAATCAACAAACAATGTCAGCTTTTAGACTCCCAACTAACATTTTTCTTTAAGTAAAGATGTCCTAAAGACTGATCATTTATAATTCCTATTTATCAAGTATGTGTGAAGAAAAACAAATCAGATTGGATGGGCGCTGATTAGATGGAAAAGACTAATGAGAGCTCATTAGTGATTTCGTCAATATATCTGACTTTCGGGGTAAGGCACCAAAATTTCACATAATTAGGGGATGGCTGCATTTTGGATTCTTCGAGCAAAAGTCAAGCTATTGTATTCATGGCTTCTGTCTTTGTGGGTCCATCTTCTAAGAATTATGAAGATGGGAAAAGAGGCAACGAGTAATTATTTAATGTAATGGTGCCATTTTGTAATTATTTATAATAAGTGATATTATTGTTTAATAATAATATTATTACTAANGGAAGAGGAGAGAGTCGTGCTCAACAAAGTGTGATCTGTCCCCCAAGTGTTGATTGAACTTACAATTTATAGGCGTCTCATAACAGATTTGAGCGAGATATTAGTATTTAAGTGGCTTGCCTGTTAGAGTCGGCCTCCTCTTCTCAACAGGCGAGGCAGTTGCGGTACTCCCCATGAGATTCGGTCAAATGATGACGTGGGTGTTGACTGTTTCCAAGGGGAAAAAGGATAAGGCTCTTGGATAATCCTGCATGCTCCCCGCTGTCGTAGCTTCTTGAACTTGATGATTTTGACCGGACGTGGAGCACTTTAGACTTGACTTGCTCTTGGAATTGGACTATGAACTCGGATCGGACTTATAATTTGAGCTGGGTCCTTGGGCCTGGCCCATCAGGTTTCATCGTTCCAAAACTTGAATTCGTGTTCTTTGTATAAAACTAGAATTAGTTGAAATGAATTTAGAAAAAAACTTAAACTTGACAATTGACAATTAAGCTCAAGTCAAACTTTAATTAGTGTTAGTCAATTTATGTCGTGTTTATGAGCATTAAGGAAAAAAAAACTCATCTCGTGTTTAAACATGTTAAAACTTGAAAGACTCGACTTGATTAATCTTTCTTATATTTTGGGTCAAAATTCATCTCCCAAATACACATAGACCCCGTAGGATTTGGACACTTAGAACATCTTTAATAGTACTATCTATTTTAGAGAGCATTTTTTATAAAATAAAAAACTTCTTTGACATAAAAGTTAAAATAAATAGTAAAATTTTGTATACCACTCCAATAAGAACTCTTCATCATTGTCAATTTATTATTGTATATTTTGTTCTTTTTAAGAATAAATTTGACTTTCCTCATTTTGTCCCTCTTTTTTAGCATTGAGATATATATTTTATTCTAAATGTCTTAGATGAAAAGATAAAACCCGTAAACGCTCATAAAAACTCGGACCGATCGATCCTCCGTTCATTTTATTGGAGGTGTAGATAACGAGGTTGTCTTTACAATCTTCTCTCTTTTGCCCTTATGTTGGAGTAAGGTAGGGTGGTTCACTTGAATTGCTCACCAGCCTTTTAGTATACTTAAAATAATGTAAAGAGTGTGGAGAGTTAAATTAGATTCTTTATTTTAAGAAAATTGTTATTTAGATTCTGAAAATTGATACTATTTATTGACTTTATCCATCATAATCATTGAATATGTAATAAATTATAATAAATATAAAAAATTACAATTAAATCAATAATAATAATAATTAATAAAATCAACAAACAATGTCAGCTTTTAGACTCCCAACTAACATTTTTCTTTAAGTAAAGATGTCCTAAAGACTGATCATTTATAATTCCTATTTATCAAGTATGTGTGAAGAAAAACAAATCAGATTGGATGGGCGCTGATTAGATGGAAAAGACTAATGAGAGCTCATTAGTGATTTCGTCAATATATCTGACTTTCGGGGTAAGGCACCAAAATTTCACATAATTAGGGGATGGCTGCATTTTGGATTCTTCGAGCAAAAGTCAAGCTATTGTATTCATGGCTTCTGTCTTTGTGGGTCCATCTTCTAAGAATTATGAAGATGGGAAAAGAGGCAACGAGTAATTATTTAATGTAATGGTGCCATTTTGTAATTATTTATAATAAGTGATATTATTGTTTAATAATAATATTATTACTAAATTATGTGAATTTATTTATAAGTATATTAATTTAATATTAAATAATAACACCATGGGATAATGATATCGTAATATCATAATTACATTGAATATTTTCTACGAGAGCAAATATGTTTTAATAACCCAAAGAAACTCCCCTATTGAAGTCGATTCAATGGTGACTCATGAGAAAAAAAAAAAAAGGTGAACCATTTTTCTCCAGACGGTATTATGTCTTTGGATAAAAAGTTCACCACTCTCTAGAAAAATATATCCGAAAAAAGTCACAACACCACCAATAATAATTTAAAAAAAAAATTAAACGATAAGTCACTAATCTCTACATAAATGACCTGTCTTTAATTAGATAAAAAAAAATAATTGAAGTGCGCGTAAGTTGATTCAAACATTTTTTACCATTGAACAAAAAAAAAATATGTTTATAGAAAATTTATTATCTCACCAGTAAACAAAAATAGCAAATTAACTTTAAAATAAGATAGTAAAAAATAATTAAATAATTTAAAAATTAACACAATATATTGTACATAATAAAGTATAACAGTGGAATGAGATTCATATAGTTGATTACAAGTAATTTCGAATAAAGTTTGGTTCAATTAAGTTTATTTTTACCATTAAATGTATTAATTGGCTCAACCACAGGAAAAAAAAAGCATATTTATTTATTTATTTTTGATATCTATTTTTTCATTTTCCATGTCCACTAATATAGGAGCTTTGGTCAGGCTACAACCAATGGTGCGTCACTCAACCTTGTGCATACCAAAGTCAATTTACTAGCTAGCTAGCTAGCAACCAAAAAAGGGTCCATATTCCCATAATTGAACCTAAGAAGGTATCAACCTCTTTGACTTTTCATAATCTTTTGTTTACTTCTTAGTGTGATATTATTATGCATTCACACACCTTCTCTGACACCATGAATCATACTGACCCACTCACATCACCCTCCAATTTCCATAATCAAATCAATCTTTCTCTATCTTCTCATCGGGTAGTTAAGGTAAGAATGTCTCAAAAATTATATTTTAGAGGTCATAAATAGGTCATTATTTAAGTATATTTGAATATTTCGGTTGCAACTGTAAATTTAAAAACACACATGGTTTGATATAAAAAAAAGACTCGATAAAACTAACCTACTTATATGTCTTTTGCGTCCACCCCGGTTAAATTCCTAAATTAATCCACTACTAAAAAATGTAACTCCCGACTTAATCATTGATCGACTTTAATGAGTTTATTTAACAAAATACGAATCTCTTATATGCTATTAAATAGAGAAAATAACATTTTGTCGGTTTGGATTGTCAAAAAAAAGAAAAAATTGGTTAACTAATTAGTTCAAACAATTTTTTTTTTTTTTGGGATAGAGAAGGGGAAGGAGACTTGAACCCTTGACCTCAAGAAGATAAAACCTTCATAAGGTAAAGAGTATCATTAGACCAAAAATCTATTGGTGAATAGTTCGAACATAGATTCCTCGAAAGTCTTTTTTTTTTTTTTATACAGAGTGTTTGGATTTGTGTAGACTACTTTCTCGAGTTCGAATATTAGTTTCCATAGCTCAAACAAGTTTTAAACATTATATTTGATGAGCCTAGATCCAATTGGGTCAAACTCAATCCATGGAGCAAACCCAAATTAGTTACAAAGCAAGTCAAGTTCAGCTCATGGATTCAGTCAAGTCCAAAGTTTAAAAAGTTTAGAAAGATTAGTACATGTGGGGAGTAAATACCAAGAAAATTACTACTTGAAGATCAAAATTATCTTTAATTGTACTTATCATTAGCTGTAGCTATCCTCCCGAATGACTAGTCACATATTCCTTCATGCCACCGCCTTAACTAAGATTGTCTGCCTATAAATTGTGAACCCTCCAAGGACACATTTCTATATATCTCACACAATTATCTCTCTACACTTAGAGCTTATTATTTTTCTCTCCCCCACCGTTGTTGCCTTTAAAGTGGAGTAGGTCATCCTGACTGAACCACTTTATATTTGTGTGTTGCTTGTGTGAATCTCATTTTCATATTTATTGTATTTATTATTTATATTAATTATTCGACAGATGGTGCATAACTCCAGTTTTGTGCATCATCAATATTGTTATCAAAAATCTATTTATGATTGTTATCTATTAAATAAATAAATAAATAAATCTTGGAGTAGGTCATTCTGATTGAATCACTCTATATTTGAGTGTTACTTGTGTGAATCTCATCTTTATATTTACTACATTTATTATTTATATTAATTACTTGACAGATGGTGCATAAATCCACTTTTATGTATCATCAATATTGTTATCAAACATCTATTTATGATTCTTATCTATTAAAAAAAAAATAAATCCCTGGGCCGTCGTAGTTTAAACAATATAGCATTTGTCCAAACCACAGTGGGACTCCTTACAATTATTAAAAGGCTATCCAGGTGTTATCTAGAATCGTCTGTTACAATGCAAAATGATGATGGCGCGTGACCACAGCATATCATCATTAAGCCATACAAGATCCCTCTCTCCAAGGCAAAAATATACTATTTCCAAGACAATCCTTTCAAACGACGCCGTTGCTGCTCATAGAACTATGAAAAAGCATGTGGTTATTAAGTTTAGCTGACCTGGAAATTGTAGTATAAATATAGCTGAGCTCTTGCGTACTCCATCGTTAACGTTTCACAATTCGCCGAGAAACTTCTCTGGACTCAACAATGGCGACCAAATTGTATATTGTGTATGTATTGTCTACACCATTTCTGTTTCTTTACTTTCTCTCTCTTGAATTCCTAGTTTTTTGTGGATGATTGTATGCCTTTATGGCGTTTGATTGAATTAAGTAAATCCTTGTCGTTGTCCGATCTTTGTTTGATCAGTGTGCTTTTTAGAGTTCGTACTTCGTGTATCGCTCTGAATTTCNAGACTCGATAAAACTAACCTACTTATATGTCTTTTGTGTCCACCCCGGTTAAATTCCTAAATTAATCCACTAGTAAAAAATGTAACTCCCGACTTAATCATTGATTGACTTTAATGAGTTTATTTAACAAAATACGAATCTCTTATATGCTATTAAATAGAGAAAATAACATTTTGTCGGTTTGGATTGTCAAAAAAAAGAAAAAATTGGTTAACTAATTAGTTCAAACAATTTTTTTTTTTTTTGGGATAGAGAAGGGGAAGGGGAAGGGGAAGGGAAAGGGGAAGGAGACTTGAACCCTTGACCTCAAGAAGACAAAACCTTCACAAAGTAAAGAGTACCATTATACCAAAAATCTATTGGTGATTAGTTCGAACATAGACTCCTCGAAAGTCTTTTTTTTTTTTTTTATACGGAGTGTTTGAATTTGTGTAGACTACTTTCTCGAGTTCGAATATTAGTTTCCATAGCTCAAACGAGTTTTAAACATTATATTTGATGAGTCTAGATCCAATTGGGTCAAGCTCAATCCATGGAGTAAACCCAAATTAGCTACAAAGCAAGTCAAGCTCAGTTCATGGATTCAGTTAAGTCCAAAGTTCAAAAAATTTAGAAAGATTAGCACATGTGGGGAGTAAATATCAAGATAATTACTACTTGAAGATCAAAATTATCTTTAATTGTACTTATCATTAACTGTAGCTATCCTCCCGAATGNTTATTTTGTCCCTCTTTTTTAGCATTGAGATATATATTTTATTCTAAATGTCTTAGATGAAAAAATAAAACCCGTAAATGCTCATAAAAACTCGGACTGATCGATCCTCCGTTCATTTTATTGGAGGTGTAGATAACGAGGTTGTCTTTACAAACTTCTCTCTTTTGCCCTTATGTTGGAGTAAGGTAGGGTGGTTCACTTGAATTGCTCACCAGCCTTTTAGTATACTTCAAATAATGTAAAGAGTGAGTTTGACTCTCCAAATGTGAAGAGTCAAATTAGATTCTTTATTTTAAGAAAATTGTTATTTAGATTCTAAAAATTGATACTATTTATTGATTTTATCCATCATAATCATTGAATATGTAATAAATTAAAAAAAAATATAAAAAATTACAATTAAATCAATAATAATAATAACAAACAATGTCAGCTTTTAGACTCCCAACTAACATTATTCTTTAAGTAAAGATGTCCTAAAGACTGATCATTTATAATTCCTATTTATCAAGTATGTGTGAAGAAAAACAAATCAGATTGGATGGGTGCTGATTAGATGGAAAAGACTAATGAGAGCTCATTAGTGATTTCGTCAATATATCTGACTTTCGGGGTAAGGCACCAAAATTTCACATAATTAGGGGATGGCTGCATTTTGGATTCTTTGAGCAAAAGTCAAGCTATTGTATTCATGGCTTCTGTCTTTGTGGGTCCATCTTCTAAGAATTATGAAGATGGGAAAAGAGGCAACGAGTAATTATTTAATGTAATGGTGCCATTTTGTAATTATTTATAATAAGTGATATTATTGTTTAATAATAATATTATTACTAAATTATGTGAATTTATTTATAAGTATATTAATTTAATATTAAATAATAACACCATGGGATAATGATATCGTAATATCATAATTACATTGAATATTTTCTACGAGAGCAAATATGTTTTAATAACCCAAAGAAACTCCCCTATTGAAGTCGATTCAATGGTGACTCATGAGAAAAAAAAAAAAAGGTGAACCATTTTTCTCCAGACGGTATTATGTCTTTGGATAAAAAGTTCACCACTCTCTAGAAAAATATATCCGAAAAAAGTCACAACACCACCAATAATAATTTAAAAAAAAAATTAAACGATAAGTCACTAATCTCTACATAAATGACCTGTCTTTAATTAGATAAAAAAAAATAATTGAAGTGCGCGTAAGTTGATTCAAACATTTTTTACCATTGAACAAAAAAAAAATATGTTTATAGAAAATTTATTATCTCACCAGTAAACAAAAATAGCAAATTAACTTTAAAATAAGATAGTAAAAAATAATTAAATAATTTAAAAATTAACACAATATATTGTACATAATAAAGTATAACAGTGGAATGAGATTCATATAGTTGATTACAAGTAATTTCGAATAAAGTTTGGTTCAATTAAGTTTATTTTTACCATTAAATGTATTAATTGGCTCAACCACAGGAAAAAAAAAGCATATTTATTTATTTATTTTTGATATCTATTTTTTCATTTTCCATGTCCACTAATATAGGAGCTTTGGTCAGGCTACAACCAATGGTGCGTCACTCAACCTTGTGCATACCAAAGTCAATTTACTAGCTAGCTAGCTAGCAACCAAAAAAGGGTCCATATTCCCATAATTGAACCTAAGAAGGTATCAACCTCTTTGACTTTTCATAATCTTTTGTTTACTTCTTAGTGTGATATTATTATGCATTCACACACCTTCTCTGACACCATGAATCATACTGACCCACTCACATCACCCTCCAATTTCGATAATCAAATCAATCTTTCTCTATCTTCTCATCGGGTAGTTAAGGTAAGAATGTCTCAAAAATTATATTTTAGAGGTCATAAATAGGTCATTATTTAAGTATATTTGAATATTTCGGTTGCAACTGTAAATTTAAAAACACACATGGTTTGATATAAAAAAAAGACTCGATAAAACTAACCTACTTATATGTCTTTTGTGTCCACCCCGGTTAAATTCCTAAATTAATCCACTAGTAAAAAATGTAACTCCCGACTTAATCATTGATTGACTTTAATGAGTTTATTTAACAAAATACGAATCTCTTATATGCTATTAAATAGAGAAAATAACATTTTGTCGGTTTGGATTGTCAAAAAAAAGAAAAAATTGGTTAACTAATTAGTTCAAACAATTTTTTTTTTTTTTGGGATAGAGAAGGGGAAGGGGAAGGGGAAGGGAAAGGGGAAGGAGACTTGAACCCTTGACCTCAAGAAGACAAAACCTTCACAAAGTAAAGAGTACCATTATACCAAAAATCTATTGGTGATTAGTTCGAACATAGACTCCTCGAAAGTCTTTTTTTTTTTTTTTATACGGAGTGTTTGAATTTGTGTAGACTACTTTCTCGAGTTCGAATATTAGTTTCCATAGCTCAAACGAGTTTTAAACATTATATTTGATGAGTCTAGATCCAATTGGGTCAAGCTCAATCCATGGAGTAAACCCAAATTAGCTACAAAGCAAGTCAAGCTCAGTTCATGGATTCAGTTAAGTCCAAAGTTCAAAAAATTTAGAAAGATTAGCACATGTGGGGAGTAAATATCAAGATAATTACTACTTGAAGATCAAAATTATCTTTAATTGTACTTATCATTAACTGTAGCTATCCTCCCGAATGACTAGTCACATATTCCTTCATGCCACCGCCTTAACTAAGATTGTGTGCTTATAAATTGTAAACCCTCCAAGGACACATTTCTATATATCTCACACAATTATCTCTCTACAGTTAGAGCTTATTATTTTTCTCTCCCCCACCTTTGTTGCCTTTAAAGTGGAGTAGGTCATCCTGACTGAACCACTTTATATTTGTGTGTTGCTTGTGTGAATCTCATTTTCATATTTATTGTATTTATTATTTATATTAATTATTCGACAGATGGTGCATAACTCCAGTTTTGTGCATCATCAATATTGTTATCAAAAGTCTATTTATGATTGTTATCTATTAAATAAATAAATAAATAAATCTTGGAGTAGGTCATTCTGATTGAATCACTCTATATTTGAGTGTTACTTGTGTGAATCTCATCTTTNTTGAGCAAAAGTCAAGCTATTGTATTCATGGCTTCTGTCTTTGTGGGTCCGTCTTCTAAGAATTATGAAGATGGGAAAAGAGGCAACGAGTAATTATTTAATGTAATGGTGCCATTTTGTAATTATTTATAATAAGTGATATTATTGTTTAATAATAATATTATTACTAAATTATGTGAATTTATTTATAAGTATATTAATTTAATATTAAATAATAACANCAAACCACAGTGGGACTCCTTACAATTATTAAAAGGCTAACCAGGTGTTATCTAGAATCGTCTGTTACAATGCAAAATGATGATGGCGCGTGACCANATTATTATTACTAAATTATGTGAATTTATTTATAAGTATATTAATTTAATATTAAATAATAACACCATGTGATAATGATATCGTAATATCATAATTACATTGAATATTTTTTACGAGGGCAAATATGTTTTAATAACCCAAAGAAACTCCCCTATTGAAGTCGATTCAATGGTGACTCATGCGAAAAAAAAAAAAAGGTAAACTATTTTTCTCCAGACAGTATAATGTCTTTGGATAAAAAGTTCACCACTCTCTAGATAAATTTATCCGAAAAAAGTCACAACACCACCAATAATAATTTAAAAAAAAAAAATTAAACGAGAAGTCACTAGTCTCTACATAAATGATCTGTCTTTCATTAGATAAAAAAAAAAAATTGAAATACGCGTAAGTTGATTCAAACATTTTTTACCATTGAACAAAAAAAAATATGTTTATAGAAAATTTATTATCTCACCAGTAAACAAAAATAGCAAATTAACTTTAAAATAAAATAGTAAAAAATAATTAAATAATTTAAAAATTAACACAATATATTGTACATAATAAAGTATAACAGTGGAATGAGATTCATATAGTTGATTACAAGTAATTTCGAATAAAGTTTGGTTCAATTAAGTTTATTTTTACCATTAAATGTATTAATTGGCTCAACCACAGGAAAAAAAAAGCATATTTATTTATTTATTTTTGATATCTATTTTTTCATTTTCCATGTCCACTAATATAGGAGCTTTGGTCAGGCTACAACCAATGGTGCGTCACTCAACCTTGTGCATACCAAAGTCAATTTACTAGCTAGCTAGCTAGCAACCAAAAAAGGGTCCATATTCCCATAATTGAACCTAAGAAGGTATCAACCTCTTTGACTTTTCATAATCTTTTGTTTACTTCTTAGTGTGATATTATTATGCATTCACACACCTTCTCTGACACCATGAATCATACTGACCCACTCACATCACCCTCCAATTTCGATAATCAAATCAATCTTTCTCTATCTTCTCATCGGGTAGTTAAGGTAAGAATGTCTCAAAAATTATATTTTAGAGGTCATAAATAGGTCATTATTTAAGTATATTTGAATATTTCGGTTGCAACTGTAAATTTAAAAACACACATGGTTTGATATAAAAAAAAGACTCGATAAAACTAACCTACTTATATGTCTTTTGTGTCCACCCCGGTTAAATTCCTAAATTAATCCACTAGTAAAAAATGTAACTCCCGACTTAATCATTGATTGACTTTAATGAGTTTATTTAACAAAATACGAATCTCTTATATGCTATTAAATAGAGAAAATAACATTTTGTCGGTTTGGATTGTCAAAAAAAAGAAAAAATTGGTTAACTAATTAGTTCAAACAATTTTTTTTTTTTTTGGNATTTGTTTCACATGATATGGTAGGTATCTTGGTTCTCCATTGTATAGACGTGCATCAGGCTTTTATTCGTCTTACTGTGGAATTTTTAGTTTGCAGGAAATATGAGGGAAGTATTTTCCTTTATAATTATGGAAAGATGATCCCGACGAGGTTGCCTATTTAGGAATAACTAAAGTTTTCATTTTGAATGTACTTCACTTAATATGGGAGCTAGCAAAATTTGGAAACAAGTTTCACCAAATATATACGTACATATACATAAAGGAAGCCTAGTACACTAGGCTTCCGTTACAACAGGATTTGAGGATAAAGAGAGGGGTCAGATGTACATAGTTTTACGCTCACATGCATATACATATTGGAGGATATTAGGTGTCTTAAGAGCAAGATTGTTCACAAAAAATTTGTTTGCAATTCTTAAAAGTGTTTCTTTAGCCAAAGTCAAAAGAACATTTTGAAGACTATTAGTTATCTTAGACAAAGACGGTTGGCAAAGGATTGTTTGCAATTCTCAGAAGTGCTTCTNATTTGTTTGCAATTCTTAAAAGTGTTTCTTTAGCCAAAGTCAAAAGACCATTTTGAAGACTATTAGTTATCTTAGACAAAGACGGTTGGCAAAGGATTGTTTGCAATTCTCAGAAGTGCTTCTCTAATCAAAGTTGAAAAAAGTCTGCAATTCTCGAAATTGCTAATTCATGCCTTGGATAGGAAGAAGAGAAACATTTGAGCATTCATATCTAGAGCTTCTATGGGTTTATCTTCCTAACGTTGGTAGCTTTTGTTGTGCATCACAGTACCAAATTATTTGGGTTTAAATTCTTCCACCAGTAGATTAACCTCAACACAGGCCTAGCCACCCCAGGCCTTGTCAATTGCACAGTAGGATTATCGATCACTAGGATTTTTCCAATCGGACTTAATATATCTCTTAGTCTTTCACGATTGAATAGATGAATAGGTAATCTCGGTAAAGACACCCAAATTGGAACCACCGGTGGTTCAATTGCTGGCAAGAACTCTGGGAACCACTTGAAAAAACGAAANCCTAGCCACCCCAGGCCTTGTCAGTTGCACAGTAGGATTATCGATCACTAGGATTTTTCCAATCGGACTTGATATATCTCTCAGTCTTTCACGATTGAATAGATGAATAGGTACTCTCGGTAAAGACACCCAAATTGGAACCACCGGTGGTTCAATTGCTGGCAAGAACTNTATTGTCTGATCAATGTTCTGTGATTGTAAAATGTGTAGCTAGTATTTACCAAATGCTTCTTGCTGCAACTTTCCCCATTCAGCTACTCACCTCTTGATCACTACTGTTAAAGAGAATCAAGATAAGCTGTTTGCAATGAATGCATANCTCTGGGAACCACTTGAAAAAACGAAACAAAAACCCTTCAATATAGGTAGCATCTTTCAGCCAAGTCTTTACATAATCCTCATAAGGAGTGTGACATTTAAAAGGAGAAAAGACAAACTTATACATCTTGAAACATTTGCCAGTATGCATGTACTTCTATCTAAAATTGCATAACTCGTGTCACCATCCAATTGTGCTTGCCCCATGTCAGCTTCGTCATACNTTTTTTTCTTTGGAGTTGTTTTACTCGGTCTTTTGCTATCGATCATTCGTAACTGGTCGATATGATGATCAGTATAATTAGAAATGAATAAGATCAGTATAGAAAGGAACAAGAAAAAGGCCAATGGGATGNTCTTGAAACATTTGCCAGTATGCATGTACTTCTATCTAAAATTGTATAACTCGTGTCACCATCCAATTGTGCTTGCCCCATGTCAGCTTCGTCATACTTATATCATGCCAAAACCATACATCCCTTTGGATTAGAGTTGGCAATGAGACATCTTTGGGATCGAACACCCCTTTCTCAACCCTGTTCGAGATTAAGCAGATTCCTTTGCAAGCCCATAGCAACCTGCAACCCTGACTTGCAGATGGTGGGGTAAGAGTCAACTATTTTCCATTCCTTGTTTGGATTTTCACATGTTGGGTGCATTATAAGACGCACTGGGTTGCCCTCTTTTTCTTTTATTTGCTTTTTTATCTTGACTGGGTGTCTAGTTCTATAAATCTAGCCTTTGGCAAAAAATTGGTCAAATTGAGATTTAGGAGCAGCCCTCTCCATAGGATGCTCAAGAGTGGCTGTAGGATAATAATATCTGTTGCCTTGGTACCAAGGGGCACTATGGTAGATTAAAAGATGTGTGGGGGTCTTTTGCTTGGCCATGCCCGTAGATTTGGTGATTAGACGTTTCAGCAATGGGAGAGTTACCTGGAGTCTTGGTGATATGTGGTACATCTTTACCCTGGATCTTGGTGATATGATAATGTTATCTGTTTATGGTCATCACTTTGAAACCATTACCCAATGTTTGCCTCCATTAACCAAGAGTTCTAGGAGGGTGGACTGGGTATTAACCTAATCTTTGGATTTTCTGGACAGAGTTCGAACCAGTTTTTTCACGATTGGAAGACCTAGCTTTTACCTGAAATAGTATAGTAAGCATGATCACCCAATGACATTTACTTTCTGGGCCTTTTGCTCGCATTGAGAAGTAAATACATCTAAATTGTAAGAAGTTAAATTTGTTCAATTACTTGATTACTGGTGATTACACTTCCCTTCCACCTACAGGTACTATTCTATGTATGGACATGTAGAGAAACTAGCAGAAGAGATAAAGAAAGGGGCTGCATCTATTGAAGGAGTTGAAGCCAAACTATGGCAGGTAGATTTTTTATCTTCTATTTTCCTTTTGGGATAAAAGCTCAAAGACAAACAAAGCATAGAAAAGTTTATCTGCATATTGCACATGTGTAAATGCTAGCTTGATCAGCCTTTGGTCATTTTGGGAATACCGGAGTAGTTTTATGGAGGTTCAGTGTATGTAAAAATGGATTTTGTAGAGGTACTAAAATGGGAAATAAACTCACGACCCAGTCAAGTCAAGTTAGGACTCAGTGAGGTCAAGTTTGGATTGATAAAAAATCCTTGGGATTGATCCCTAGTACTTTTGGGCAGCTTCTAAAATTTTGGACCTCATTGATTCATAACTTTGATCTCCTTGAATTGTAATCTGAGCTTCCGGAATCCATCCTATAATTATGGGGTCTAATTCTTCTCACAGTATGCTCAGCATGCTCTAAAAGAAGTGGATTTGACAAAAACAATTTATGGGAAAAGTCAACTGCTGTCCCCGGTTAAATGAAGACATAAAAAAAAGTGAAAAAGAGAATTGGATTTAGATAACACAAATGAAGAATTTTGAGAATGTCCGACTTCTGATGTGATGTCAATAACTTTTGGCACTATAACTTGTTTGACAGGTAAACGTGTAAAGTTCAAACATGGGTTGATTTTTGTTTATATATTGAACCGAAGGGATTTCTTTCCTGTAGAATATAGTTCTATTTCCCTCAAAGATTTGAGTCGATGCTTCCACTACAACTCTACGCCATTGTCAAATGCCCTTTTGCATCCTCAACCTTGTACTGATGTCAATGTATCCCCTGGAGGTGGAGTCAGTGGTGATTCCACTCAGTATTGTTTTCATTGTTAAGTTTTCCACATCTCAATTACTTCAACCTTATTTAATAATCCCCTGGGATTTCCTGCCTCCTGCATCAGATAAAGTCATTTTCTAGTTTTGACCCTCTTCCTTGTGTATAAACATTGAAATTTGAGCCTATTTTTTATGCGTCCTCACAATTTGTTTCATATCTGTTTGCTTATTAATGTCATGCATGATTCGTATTGATCTGACAAGTAAGTGCTAATGGCCATAATTTTCACTTTGTTAAATGTTCAATCATTCCATAAGCCGGAAATGATTATTTCCAATGTTTGGCTGCGCCTCTCTCTTTCTCTCTCACTGGAACAAAAAGAAACTAAACAAAAGAAAAATCAAAATCAGAACAAGCAAAGAAAGAAATGTGAAGACATAACTGAAAAAAAATACTAAGTTCTCTTCGCCCGGCTTGCTTTTGACCATGCATATACCATGCTACCAAGGCGATAGTAGCCACCTCTACTATTGAGCTACCGCTGCAGTAGGCTGGGAAAATTGGTTATTTCTTTCCTGGTCTTTTAGAACAATCACTAACATACTTACAGTTGTGGTCAATTTCTTTTATCCTGCTTTGGTTCACACATTCTTTGCATCAACCGCTAGAGAGTTTCCTGCTTGGGTCAAGCTCCCAGTTGAGCATGAAACAGAAATCCTAATATTCTGGGCTTACAAGACATGATATCCTTTGTGTGGAACAGGTCCCTGAGACGCTACCGGATGAGGTGCTTGGCAAAATGAGTGCTCGTCCAAAGAGTGATGTTCCAATCATTACTCCCAACGAACTTGCTGAGGCTGATGGTTTTGTTTTTGGATTTCCCACGAGATTTGGTATGATGGCTGCTCAATTCAAAGCATTCCTTGATGCAACTGGTGGTCTATGGAGAACACAGCAGCTTGCAGGCAAGCCTGCTGGGATCTTCTACAGCACGGGATCCCAAGGTGGTGGACAGGAAACTACTGCGTAAGTTCCTGCTTGAAAATATCATATGCAACTCAAGTCACCTAGAAATATGGTGTCAGATGAGAAGGAATTAACTTTTTGAATATTTCTACTTTTCCTCTCTCTCTCTCTCTCTCTCTCTCTTTCTCTCTCTCTCTCTCCCTCCCTCTCTCTCCCTCCCTCTCCCTCTCCCTCTCTCTCCCTCTCCCTCTTTAACTAATGAAGATTCACTATAGGTTGACTGCCATTACTCAGTTGGTTCATCACGGTATGATCTTTGTGCCCATTGGATACACATTTGGCGCTGGTATGTTTGAAATGGAGAAGGTGAAAGGTGGAAGTCCTTATGGTGCGGGAACTTATGCTGGCGATGGCTCAAGACTTCCATCTGAGCTTGAGCTGGAGCAGGCCTTCCACCAGGGGAAGTACATTGCCACCATCACTAAGAAACTCAAGGAAGCTGCATGATTCCTATTCACTGCAAAGATACTGTTTGCCATTCTTAAATTATATATATATTTTTTAGAATGGTTATATACTATTCTTATGTGCTTGCAAAGTGTCATTCTTGCTTCGTTGGATATGTGATTTGCACGTGTTATTGTAAGTAACAGTGATTTATGTCAATGATAAAAGTTTGTTTGCTCATCCGCGTTATCCTTTTCTGCATTGATCATAACATTGCACTTGCTGAATTAGATCCTCACCATTTCAAATTATGTCTGTTGGGATCATGACAATCATGTACAGTTGATCCAAAAATGGAATCCATGCACCAATACTCAGACAATCCAAGTATAACGCCGGATGATTGAACTTATGGCTGAAATTGATAATATTTTGTGATCATGCACACACATTTGCACATGCATGTCCTTGGAATTGGTAATAAGGTGGTGGTGGTACTCATAACATTTTTAGCTGCATATTAGTGTAAAAATTGGATTTGTCGCCTTATGGCCATACCCCCAGGTCTTGGANAGGGTGGTGGTGGTACTCATAACATTTTTAGTTTCATATTAGTGTAAAAATTGGATTTGTCGCCTTATGGCCATACCCCCAGGTCTTGGAAGGGACTCAGTCAGGAGTTTATCTCGTAATTTTGAGCCCTTTGGCAGAGCAGTATTTGTCACCATAGACCAGGATTCTATTGTCACCCCTAATTTTACGTCGATTTTATGTGACTAATGGGATTTGAAGTCTCGATGTGCGGGGGGAAATCTAGCCTATTACTCGATAAAATAATCTAACTCTTCTGATGATTGTGGTGATCGCATTGGCCTAAAATGCTCTTAAATTGTAGCTTTGAAGAGAATCTTGGGGTTGGAGGAGAAAATGTTACAACATTTTTATTCCACGGGACCACTTCCCCTCTCTAAACAACCAGACAAGTACAACATCATCATAGTCCATACTACCATTATTTTTGATTAAGCTTTGAGTCTCGTTTCCTGACTTATTTTTCCCTGGTGCTAAAGATCCCTCTTGTCTAAAGGGTGTTTCGCTTTGATTGGGAACTCACTGAAAATAAGGATCCCTATATTATCATGTTGTGTCCTACAGCCCTAGTCTTCTTTTAATTGCTACCACAATGTGTTTCTGTGGAAACTTTTTTCGAGCGAAAGCTGGCCAGCACAATTCAAAATAATGAGTTGCTAATAATTATGCCTTTTCCTTCCTGGAAAATTATACTTTGCCTCTATAAAATATGGCTCTTATTTCAATTTATTTTCTCTCAACTATTAATTGGATTTACATCATTTTCCTTACACATTCACAACGCTGGCCGATTGGTAGGCCAACTAAGCAGCCGCCTAGGGCCTCAAAAAAAAGAGGGCCCCAATTATGTTTGTTGTCTTCGTCTATTATTTTGGCCAAAAAAAATATTTTAGACACAAAATTTCTAATCATATGTAATTTCTTATAAAAAGTCCGAGTAAAACCGAAAAGTCTAACGGTCTCTTTCTAATGGTCAAATCACTAAATATCAAATGTCGCAATACAATTAAAATCTATAAATAAGTCTCTCTCTCTCTCTCTCTCTCTCTCACGAACACACACACACACATACAATAACTAGTTTACATTAAAAAAAAAAATTGTATATTTAGTTACCAATACCACTACAAAAAAACTCTTTTCATTCCCACGATCTATATATACACACATAAACATAATTAATTCTTTTTTATATTTTTATAATATAATTATTTAATTCAGCTATTTTTTTTTTTTTTTTTGAATGTATAATTTTATTAGACAATTTAAAAAATGAATAAAGAGTCAATTTATACAATCTCTATTTATCATGTATTATTGTTCCATTTTTATTAAAACCTTCTCTTAGTATAACCATTTATTGTTTTAACACTTTGTTTTGCTTACAAGAATTTTGGGTTTTGAATATGTCAACTGTAAAAATATGAATCCAAATATTAAAAGTATAAAACTTGAATAAGATATACTAACAAAATGTGAATATAAAAAAATAATCACTAATCACAAAAAAGTGAGAATAACAAATTTTAAATGAAATTTAGTGGTACGTTAAAATTATATTTATAATAAATTTTTAAAGGACCCTATTTATATTTTTTGCTTAGGGCCTCATCTTTTGTCGACCCGGCCCTGCACATTCACTTATAATTTCATTCAATGATTGATCATCAACCATGTATGAAAGAGATAAATAATGGATCCCACTAGAATATATGATGGATGATTTACTATTGAGTTAAATTGTGTAAAAAAATTAATGGAGAGAATTCCAATTCCTATTTATTGGACCCATTTCATAAATCAAGAACATAATTTCAAAAGGAAAAATGTAATTAATTTTTCCCTTTAATGTCATATTTCTCATTGATCAAGTGTGAATATACTAGACGATCTATCTATCTATATATATATAGATATATGTATCGCCGGCCTTTCTTCTACCTCGATGGTTGTGAACCTCAAATTTCAACCACTTGGTTGTGGGTTCAAGGGCTAGTAGAGAGAGAGAGAGAGAGAGAGAGAGAGAGAGAGAGAATATATATAGATATACGTATCATTCAGCATGTATGCCCATTTGTGAAATAAAAAAAATTCCAAAACCCCCCCCCACTTGATGTACGAATAAAGTGGTAAAATGGATAGTAAGAACATTTTCAACAATGACTCAAATTTTAACTCAAATTTAAATTAATATTTGAGTAAAAAAAATTGATTTGATATAAAAGACTCTTGTGACATCTCTAAAATTAGGGGTCTTTTTATCAACCGTTGACCACTTGTCAACTCGCGGAAGTACCCGTGATTGTCATACCACTTGACATCACGTCGAAGCTAACCCCTTACCTGGGACTATACCCACACAACCGTGGTTCTTTACACATTAATTTATAATCATTTTATCTCATTAGACACCCTTGAACAAGAGGAAAGATTGCCCAAGAATTGAGGGAAAGAATTCAAAATTTTGAAGTTTTGTGAGAACTTTTCAGTAGGTTTGTCTAAAACTTCCGAAAGGGATTGTGTGGGTATAGTCCCTGGTAAGGGGTTAGCTTTGACGTGATGTCAGGTGGTACAACAATCACAGGTACTTCCGCGGGTTGACAAATGGTCAACGGTTGATATAAGGACTCCCGATTTTAGGGGTGTCACAACTCTAATGGATAAACTCAAATTTAAAGAACGAGAGACCCAAATAAGGGTAAATCCAAATTTAAAAAGGAGTAAGAATGACCATAAATGAAGGCAAACCCAAATTTAAAAGAGAGTAAGGATGACCATTAGATCTTTAAAAGATGGTAAAATCTCACCATTAAAGATTTGAATTTCCCTTAATTTGAGTAAAAAATTGAGTTTCTCTTAATTTGGTATAAGTTTGAGTCAAGGGTTAAAACAAGTTTTTTAGACTTTTTTACTCAAATTTAAATTTGAGTCTAAATTTAAGTAAGGATTGAAAATGCCCTAATAAGTCCTATAGAATCAATAGATTCATGGTAAAATTCCTCGATGATATATTTTATTAAAATTTTTTGCTCAAACTTTCTCAAACTACAATTTTTTGGTAAAATTCCCTGTTGTCTGGTTGTGTTTTTCATCAATAAAAGGAATTTCAAATGGATTTCGATGAAATAAAATTGCTTACTTAATGAAAAGTTCAGGCAATATAAGCATTGATAATGTTGGCTATAATTTCAACTTTTGTATATTTGTAATAGAGAAAACAAAGACAATGTAAAACTAGTCTTTATGAATAATTTTTTATACTTGTATTTAATAATTTCTAGCATACATATAGTGAATAAGATACATTTTTGGCCTCTTATTTTCATAGAACATTAATCATGCAACAATTCTCAAGACTCAATCAATCGTTTATATATATATATATAGGAAGTCATCGTATTGAAAAATATCGGCGTTCACATGATAGTCTTTAATTATGATCATTGCTTGGAAGATGCTTTATTTATTTATGCTTCTAAGTAAAGCTAAGAAATCAGTTTCTAAAGTACATTGATAATAATGTAGAGCTGCTTATTAAACTAATATATAGTTTATTGCACAACGTTTTTTGCTATGAATAATGTTAAATTGACAAATAAATAAATAAATACTAAATGATGTTGTATTACTATAATGGAAAGACAAATGTACACAAGTGAAAGCCACGCAATACAAGGCTATTTCCATAATCCCGTGGAGCAATGCTACTCAGACTTATTTTTTAATTTAATTTGTTGACTTAATCATTCATAATTATTCGATTGATGGTAACCCTCATTATTTGTTGATTAGATTAATAATTTATGTCAATAAATTAGATCAAAATAATATTATTAAATCCCATAACACCAATAGAACAGCCTTACCAAGACTACAACTACCAACAGTTAAGCTACAATATCATCCGGGTGATAAATTCAAGACCTAACAGGTAAAGAAGGTCACCTACTACTCTCCCCGACCTGTGGCTCCTCTTGGGTGGCCCATCCACGTGTTTGTATTGTAGAGTAAAAAAGCATAGGTTGATCTGATTTAAATTTAAGACTTCTGATTTCTACTAATATGTCAATATGTATCTAATATGAGGATGGACGAACCAATTTTGTAATTTTGTTAGGGCAGAATCAAATGATTTCTCCATGATTAGTAACTTATCCCAAGGAGCTGTTCACTGTTTACTATATGGTTCTGGAATTTACGACGCTGATACCAAGTACCATATCTAATCATCCTCTTAAATATTATAAAAGTAGCAAATGGTTACCATCCATGACTAAACCAATTAAGGGTGCAAAACCAATAAACAAGTCCATAGTTAGAGAGAGAGAGAGAGAGTTATCTTTACTTTCCACTGGATGCACTTCAATGTGACCATTCGATGAAAAGCACAAAAGTATGGCTGATAGCTCCTGCACCAATATCCCTCTATTACTTATTCAAGAATATATAGTAAACAAAAAGGAAAAATACCCTAAAAGGAGGAGGGTATGGGTCACCCTCCGACTTCCACTACCATATTCCAAACATATAAACAAATCTAAAGTGAGATTTGCAATCAAATGTTCTCCCCACAAACACACACACACACACTAGCTTTCGTATTCTGCATCGCAATTATTCCGTTCCTTCATTTCTTCTTTTCTGTGTAGTCCTATTCTATGCACCAAGACATACAACAACAAAAGTTTGTTTATTCTCCCCTTGAGCTAACTAATTTCAGCTACAAGCAACAAATGTTATATAATCTAATCTATACTATCTCCAAGTTTAGCACCTGTTCTCATTCCTAACGAACCTATCTTTAATCATAAATCTTCAATTATTACAAGACTATATTCGCTTCCAGTGGTCCCTCATATTGGTCCAATCTGCATAATTTTTGTGTGAAGGTTGTCCAACAATAGCGCCCTATTATTTCTTTCTCGTTTGATTATTGTACAATCATAACACAGAGTTTTCTAAGTCGTCGTTCCCTCTTGGCTAGGGTTTGATGTGTTTCTAGTTGCATTTCATAGAATCAGCTCCATGCCCAAATATCGCTTGCTTCTTCGCCATCTTTATCTGAAAGTTCCTCCAAAAGTAGGGTTCCAAAAATCAACTGTTTCATGAGTGACAGGGAAGGTGCTCGAAACGGGTACCAGACATAGTCCTCGACTTCTAAGATCTTGCTTGGGTCCTTCAGGATCATTGGATTTATCAGACTTCTGCATGATAAATAAAAAAAAGCTTTGATTGTTGAAAAAGGAAGTTTAATTCAGGCAGAAAACCGACAAGATTCCAACTATTTATTGATATCGATTGTGTGAGTAGGAACAGAAGAAGAGAATTTTGAACCTGGTGGTGCTGTATGGAAGCTCCACTTTTCATGTAAGGAGTGCTTAAAACCTAGAGTTTTAAATGAAAACAAGGGCATATGTTAGAAAAAGCTGAGACTTCGATACATTTTATTATATTGTTTGCATATTGAATTTGCTTCCTTAGTTGCTTTAATAACTACAACTTATATCAGATAAAGAGAAAGAACAATAATTATAGCTTATGGAGCTTACACTGACTTGTTCATGGAGGAACTTGATGTATTCAATAGCTTCAGAGAGCACTGAGGCAGTATCGGTCTGAAATAATAGCAAAACATAATGGACATCAATCAATGCAGCCTTTGTGAATTCAGAAAGAAAATGGTCTCACTATACTACTATGTGAAAGTGGAGAAATTCAGAAGTTCACCTTTCCGAAAGGCGAAACCAATTGTTGCAATGCAGTGATTCTGTCCCCCATCTTCTCTTTCCTAACCTAATGAATAACAAAGGGGATATGTTCTCATCTCTATCAGGCTATGGAAAAAGAATAAAGCGTAAAATTCTGAATTGTCAAAAGGTTTTTGAACTTATGCGTACCTTAAAAGCTGGCAAAGGTGATGGGGTTTCATTACGAGGCCTTTTATTTGATGGTTCACTGCTGCTTTTCTTCACCACTGTGCCCAAGTCCCGAACTTCTGATGTATTCTGTTGAAACATCGTGTATGCAAATTCAACTTAATAAAATCTTAATCAGTTAGTATGGATCGACATCAACAAAAAAGTAGAAACCTTAGTTGTGTGAAGAATTTATCATGCACTACCCTACCAACTTAATCATCTTAGTACCTTTGGTTTTTCATCAAAGTTTGTCGTCGGAAATTTCGTTTGTAACGCTGGGAAAAAGCTCGGTCGAGCATCGTTCATGGGGGCTGTGGAAGCATTCCAAAACGGAGCGTTGTTGGAGAAGTGTAACTGGCTATGAGGTGCTTGTTTTGGAGGTGAACTTCTGAGAAACTGGGGAAATTTAGACCAAGAACTAGAAGGCATGGCTTCAGCAGAGTTCATTCCATAGCTAGATGGATACGAATAATTCATCGTTCTGCTCTCGAAATTCGATTGTTGTTGCTGGTTATCAGATCCTAATAATCCCTGAAACATAGTTGAAGGACTTCCATACATGGCTGAATCCATCTGAAAACTAGTTTGTAAGCCTTGACATGTTATAGTACTGTCGCTTGAGCTGATATGAGAACTGTACTGTGGTTGATCTAATGTTAAACCTCTGTTAATTTGCTTGAACTCGTTCATGGAGGAGTCCTCAGAACTTGCAGAATACATTTTCTGTCTCCACTGTACTTGAGAAGATGATATCCCACCTTCTTGCTGAAAACTTGTGTTCGAGTTTAAGTCTTCTTGAAGCATCGACCGAAAACTACTCTCAGATTTTTCACCCCTACTGTCCAAAACAGAAGAACAAAGAACCCAATTCATGATTCAAACACTTCATGAAGACAAAATAGAAATAAAAAACCGATGCAGTTCTTTTAGGGTTCTTAGGAGAAACAAAGTCATAAGTGCACTTACAGTAGAGCTTGGTTCCAATCCATTCCTTGAGATGAAAGGCCTAAACCAATCAAGTTGGGATCAGGCACTTGCAGCTTCTGGGTATCTTGGAAAACAATTGAGCTCCGAGAATCTGACACGGAATCGATTGATGACGTTGCTTTGATATCCACTATTTCTGTCGGCCATCCAAATCTTACTAAGCTATTTGTTGTCGTAGTTGATGGAGTCGATCCACTTTCAAACCTGCTTCTTGGTGAATCCCACCAGTTTCCACTGCCAAGCTGAAATTCATCCGCCATGCCCAGAAACTTCTACCGCTCTACTTCTACCTTCTGGTTTATGATCCCTCTCTCTCCCTCTCTCTCTCTCTCTCTCTCTCTCTCTGTAACTTGAGATTCTTTACCCTCTGAGACTCTCTTCCAATGTTTCCTTTCCCTTGTCTTGGTGTCATATAAAATGAATGGAAATCGATTCGCTGCATCTCGCTATTTATATTAAGTAGAACCCGTTTGAGTTTACAAACAGAAGAAATGACCAGAATTTGGTTGACTCTACAGGGTGATTAGACGAATGAAAGTTGATTCTCAAATCAAATTCCTTTGCTTGGCCAATTAATTAAGTAAATTAATGATTTTTTAATACCAAACAGAAAAAATTAATGACTTCCTAGAACAGATGTTTTTTCCTGTTTCTCCCTCCTCTTCTTCTTCTGTTTTTTGTCCTTTGTTTGTATTGTAATAAGTGGTTGTTTTAGTAGTAACCAAATAAGCTTTTCCAGCCACTAGTCGAGTCAATATAACAATTACAATACAAGACAAAAGGTTACACGTCATTTAACAAAAACTTAATGCATGATTAAGCTCTCAATAATACTACACCAAAGCTGATAACGCAAGGATTGCCAGTGGGAATTAGTTCATTGGGTTCCTCTAGAGGTTGCAAAAATCAAACAATGTAATTGAGAGCATCTGGATCTAACTTTGATGAGAGCATCGGCATATAATGACAACTTAAAACTTCATTTTTCTCTTTGGTTGTAGTATAATAGGTTCTCTTCGGTTCTTTTATTTCTTCTAGGTGAGTGAATCTTTATCGATAAAAAAAATAGTTCATGCCCTATTTGGTAGAGTGGAAAATAGGATTTGAAGGAAAATGAAAGAAGGGAAAAAAGAATGGAAAGAAAAAGTTTCTATGGTTTGGCGGAGAGGAAAAATATGATGGACAAGAAAGTTGGAAGGATTCTTTTTCTTCTCTGTCCACCAAAATTTTTTCATCCAAATTTGGACAAAAAATTGCAGGAAAAAGAGAGGTTAGGCTATTTATGGTGATTTTACCTTTTTTCCCTTTATTTATTTCTTATCTATCAAATTCATGCATGAAAGTTTCAAGAANTTCATGATTAGTAACTTATCCCAAGGAGCTGTTGTTCACTGTTTACTAAATGGTTCTGGAATTTACGACGCTGATACCAAGTACCATATCTAATCATCCTCTTAAATATTATAAAGTAGCAAATGGTTTCCATCCATGACTAAACCAATTAAGGGTGCAAAACCAATAAACAAGTCCATAGTTAGAGAGAGAGAGAGAGAGAGGGTTATCTTTACTTTCCACTGGATGCACTTCAATGTGACCATTCGATGAAAAGCACANTCCATGATTAGTAACTTATCCCAAGGAGCTGTTCACTGTTTACTATATGGTTCTGGAATTTACGACGCTGATACCAAGTACCATATCTAATCATCCTCTTAAATATTATAAAAGTAGCAAATGGTTACCATCCATGACTAAACCAATTAAGGGTGCAAAACCAATAAACAAGTCCATAGTTAGAGAGAGAGAGAGAGAGTTATCTTTACTTTCCACTGGATGCACTTCAATGTGACCATTCGATGAAAAGCACAAAAGTATGGCTGATAGCTCCTGCACCAATATCCCTCTATTACTTATTCAAGAATATATAGTAAACAAAAAGGAAAAAAGGAAAAATACCCTAAAAGGAGGAGGGTATGGGTCACCCTCTGACTTCCACTACCATATTCCAAACATATAAACAAATCTAAAGTGAGATTTGCAATCNATACCCTAAAAGGAGGAGGGTATGGGTCACCCTCCGACTTCCACTACCATATTCCAAACATATAAACAAATCTAAAGTGAGATTTGCAATCAAATGTTCTCCCCACAAACACACACACACACACTAGCTTTCGTATTCTGCATCGCAATTATTCCGTTCCTTCATTTCTTCTTTTCTGTGTAGTCCTATTCTATGCACCAAGACATACAACAACAAAAGTTTGTTTATTCTCCCCTTGAGCTAACTAATTTCAGCTACAAGCAACAAATGTTATATAATCTAATCTATACTATCTCCAAGTTTAGCACCTGTTCTCATTCCTAACGAACCTATCTTTAATCATAAATCTTCAATTATTACAAGACTATATTCGCTTCCAGTGGTCCCTCATATTGGTCCAATCTGCATAATTTTTGTGTGAAGGTTGTCCAACAATAGCGCCCTATTATTTCTTTCTCGTTTGATTATTGTACAATCATAACACAGAGTTTTCTAAGTCGTCGTTCCCTCTTGGCTAGGGTTTGATGTGTTTCTAGTTGCATTTCATAGAATCAGCTCCATGCCCAAATATCGCTTGCTTCTTCGCCATCTTTATCTGAAAGTTCCTCCAAAAGTAGGGTTCCAAAAATCAACTGTTTCATGAGTGACAGGGAAGGTGCTCGAAACGGGTACCAGACATAGTCCTCGACTTCTAAGATCTTGCTTGGGTCCTTCAGGATCATTGGATTTATCAGACTTCTGCATGATAAATAAAAAAAAGCTTTGATTGTTGAAAAAGGAAGTTTAATTCAGGCAGAAAACCGACAAGATTCCAACTATTTATTGATATCGATTGTGTGAGTAGGAACAGAAGAAGAGAATTTTGAACCTGGTGGTGCTGTATGGAAGCTCCACTTTTCATGTAAGGAGTGCTTAAAACCTAGAGTTTTAAATGAAAACAAGGGCATATGTTAGAAAAAGCTGAGACTTCGATACATTTTATTATATTGTTTGCATATTGAATTTGCTTCCTTAGTTGCTTTAATAACTACAACTTATATCAGATAAAGAGAAAGAACAATAATTATAGCTTATGGAGCTTACACTGACTTGTTCATGGAGGAACTTGATGTATTCAATAGCTTCAGAGAGCACTGAGGCAGTATCGGTCTGAAATAATAGCAAAACATAATGGACATCAATCAATGCAGCCTTTGTGAATTCAGAAAGAAAATGGTCTCACTATACTACTATGTGAAAGTGGAGAAATTCAGAAGTTCACCTTTCCGAAAGGCGAAACCAATTGTTGCAATGCAGTGATTCTGTCCCCCATCTTCTCTTTCCTAACCTAATGAATAACAAAGGGGATATGTTCTCATCTCTATCAGGCTATGGAAAAAGAATAAAGCGTAAAATTCTGAATTGTCAAAAGGTTTTTGAACTTATGCGTACCTTAAAAGCTGGCAAAGGTGATGGGGTTTCATTACGAGGCCTTTTATTTGATGGTTCACTGCTGCTTTTCTTCACCACTGTGCCCAAGTCCCGAACTTCTGATGTATTCTGTTGAAACATCGTGTATGCAAATTCAACTTAATAAAATCTTAATCAGTTAGTATGGATCGACATCAACAAAAAAGTAGAAACCTTAGTTGTGTGAAGAATTTATCATGCACTACCCTACCAACTTAATCATCTTAGTACCTTTGGTTTTTCATCAAAGTTTGTCGTCGGAAATTTCGTTTGTAACGCTGGGAAAAAGCTCGGTCGAGCATCGTTCATGGGGGCTGTGGAAGCATTCCAAAACGGAGCGTTGTTGGAGAAGTGTAACTGGCTATGAGGTGCTTGTTTTGGAGGTGAACTTCTGAGAAACTGGGGAAATTTAGACCAAGAACTAGAAGGCATGGCTTCAGCAGAGTTCATTCCATAGCTAGATGGATACGAATAATTCATCGTTCTGCTCTCGAAATTCGATTGTTGTTGCTGGTTATCAGATCCTAATAATCCCTGAAACATAGTTGAAGGACTTCCATACATGGCTGAATCCATCTGAAAACTAGTTTGTAAGCCTTGACATGTTATAGTACTGTCGCTTGAGCTGATATGAGAACTGTACTGTGGTTGATCTAATGTTAAACCTCTGTTAATTTGCTTGAACTCGTTCATGGAGGAGTCCTCAGAACTTGCAGAATACATTTTCTGTCTCCACTGTACTTGAGAAGATGATATCCCACCTTCTTGCTGAAAACTTGTGTTCGAGTTTAAGTCTTCTTGAAGCATCGACCGAAAACTACTCTCAGATTTTTCACCCCTACTGTCCAAAACAGAAGAACAAAGAACCCAATTCATGATTCAAACACTTCATGAAGACAAAATAGAAATAAAAAACCGATGCAGTTCTTTTAGGGTTCTTAGGAGAAACAAAGTCATAAGTGCACTTACAGTAGAGCTTGGTTCCAATCCATTCCTTGAGATGAAAGGCCTAAACCAATCAAGTTGGGATCAGGCACTTGCAGCTTCTGGGTATCTTGGAAAACAATTGAGCTCCGAGAATCTGACACGGAATCGATTGATGACGTTGCTTTGATATCCACTATTTCTGTCGGCCATCCAAATCTTACTAAGCTATTTGTTGTCGTAGTTGATGGAGTCGATCCACTTTCAAACCTGCTTCTTGGTGAATCCCACCAGTTTCCACTACCAAGCTGAAATTCATCCGCCATGCCCAGAAACTTCTACCGCTCTACTTCTACCTTCTGGTTTATGATCCCTCTCTCTCTCTCTCTCTCTCTCTCTCTCTGTAACTTGAGATTCTTTACCCTCTGAGACTCTCTTCCAATGTTTCCTTTCCCTTGTCTTAGTGTCATATAAAATGAATGGAAATCGATTCGCTGCATCTCGCTATTTATATTAAGTAGAACCCGTTTGAGTTTACAAACAGAAGAAATGACCAGAATTTGGTTGACTCTACAGGGTGATTAGACGAATGAAAGTTGATTCTCAAATCAAATTCCTTTGCTTGGCCAATTAATTAAGTAAATTAATGATTTTTTAATACCAAACAGAAAAAATTAATGACTTCCTAGAACAGATGTTTTTTCCTGTTTCTCCCTTCTCTTCTTCTTCTGTTTTTTGTCCTTTGTTTGTATTGTAATAAGTGGTTGTTTTAGTAGTAACCAAATAAGCTTTTCCAGCCACTAGTCGAGTCAATATAACAATTACAATACAAGACAAAAGGTTACACGTCATTTAACAAAAACTTAATGCATGATTAAGCTCTCAATAATACTACACCAAAGCTGATAACGCAAGGATTGCCAGTGGGAATTAGTTCATTGGGTTCCTCTAGAGGTTGCAAAAATCAAACAATGTAATTGAGAGCATCTGGATCTAACTTTGATGAGAGCATCGGCATATAATGACAACTTAAAACTTCATTTTTCTCTTTGGTTGTAGTATAATAGGTTCTCTTCGGTTCTTTTATTTCTTCTAGGTGAGTGAATCTTTATCGATAAAAAAAATAGTTCATGCCCTATTTGGTAGAGTGGAAAATAGGATTTGAAGGAAAATGAAAGAAGGGAAAAAAGAATGGAAAGAAAAAGTTTCTATGGTTTGGCTGAGAGGAAAAATATGATGGAAAAGAAAGTTGGAAGGATTCTTTTTCTTCTCTGTCCACCAAAATTTTTTCGTCCAAATTTGGACAAAATATTGCAGGAAAAAGAGAGGTTAGGCTATTTATGGTGATTTTACTTTTTTTTCCCTTTATTTATTTCTTATCTATCAAATTCATGCATGAAAGTTTCAAGAAAGAAGAAGATAACTTGTAAAGGAGCTAGTCCAGTAAGTATGCTACGGTTAGGGGTGCAACTCGAGCATGTTGGATGGGTTGAGAGATTAACTCTAACCTAATATTAGGTATATAATCTTCAACTCTAACCCTAATCCTACCTCAACCCGAGTACTATTCGACTTTAATTCATGCGGGTTTAAGTTGAATTCGGGCTATTTTCAGATTAAAAATCAAGTTGAATTCGAATTACTTAATTCAAGTTGATAAAAAAGGGAAGGGTGACGAGTGAGAAGGGAAGCTGAGAGTCTGAAACCAAATGAGAGACAAGTGACGAGTGAGAGGGATCTGAGAGTGATGGATGCGCAGGGGTAAAAACTTGAAATGAAGTGAAAGTTTAGACTCTGAAAAGTGAAGACAAATACTAACTCGAGTTAAATAAATTTATAT